>JANQBM010561305.1:0-16574 GCA_025594535.1 Erythroxylum domingense | reverse complement strand
TACATTCGATGTATAAAACTGTTGAGTTTGAGTAATGAAAAGAGGAAGATTTTGGTTTTAAAAATCTTATGATTTCCCATTACTGGTTTTATTATTTAAATGTATGTGATGCACGTAGCGCTCCCTTATTTTAGGATATGTATCGGAATGACCTACGGGCGTTCCGGTGCGTACCCTAGAGTAATGTAGTGTTACATTATTGCTATCATTTATCTAATATGGAATGCTATCACCCCTAGTCAATAGATGATAAGTTTTAGTTTGGATGCTGGGTTTGAACCAATTAATTTAGGAAAATTTGAGACTTATTATGGCTATCCTAATATGTTTCAGACTAACTATTTGAATTTTAAACCAATGATCAATGTTACAATTAGATGAGATCTTTCCCTTAAATCATAGTTTGGTAATCTTGACTTTCTCATATTTAAATTAAGTTGATTTAATTTGTTTTAGTATTGATTTCAGTTAATAAGTTATTTAAGCAAAACCCTCCCTATTCAATTTTATTGCTTGAAATTAAGAAACTAGTGTTCAGTTCTCTAAGGATTCGACCTGGTTCCACAATTACTACAAAAGTTTAGAGAATCGGTAATATTTTTGGGGCTTTGACAACTTGACCATGAATCACTACCACTATTTTCTTGGATGGCACTAAATTAAGAGATGAATAAATAAAATAAGGTATTACATCTATAGAAGCACCCAAATCCAACATAGGTTTTTTGATCAATAGTATAGGGGATGAAAAAAAAGGTCTTTCCACTTCTTTGGAAGATTTTTTGAATTATTTATGAAACATTTTCATTCACTTTAATTTTTAATTGTTTTCAGTTTTCATTTTCTTCTAGGTACGAAAATTTATTAAAATTCTTTTTGCATACCTTGTCACTTGCTTAATGGATTTAAATAAGGTTATATTCTCCTCACATTTCCAGAAAGTTTCATTAAGATTTGGTCATCTTTCAAAGCTTCTAGAAATGGAGGTTCAGGCTTTAAGTTGTATATTAAAGGAGACTACCTTTCTTGGATTCTTATTAAGCCAAAGTAAGTGTTGCAAATTGATTTTTCAGCTCTACTTTGGTCTCTTTTTGGTGTAGATTAGCCCTACCTCCTTGGCATTTCTAAACACTATAACACTTGCATTCTCTCTAGGATTCATCGTTGTTTCGAAGGGTAGTTTGTTGCTATTTTAGGCTTCTAAATGGCTAATTCCAATAGCCATTTATATCATTTGAGTCTTTAAATTGAGTTTCAATTTGAAAATTTTGTCCCTTGATAAAATTTCAGAGTGTCAGGAGCTAAGTTTTTAACTATTTCATTAAGAGACATACTTAAACATAAAGCTTGATTGGAATATAAATGTTATTTTAGTTAGTTGGAATAAAACGAAAGCCTGTATGGCTGATTATGTGAAGCTAATTAGTTTGTTTGTCCATTTCCTCACCTTATGTTTGGGTGGTTTCTCCAACTTATGTTTTGTGTATTAGAAGAGTTTATAATTTTAGTGAGGCTATTTCTAAAAATCAGTTATGTTAACTTGCTCTGTGGAGTCATCTTGAAGTTTCAAACATATGTTAGTTAGATGCCCCGTAACTATACAAATCCCATATAACTTTGCTACTTTGATTTTTCCTATGGCCAATTAATGAATAAATGCAATAAATTGATCTATATGATTTTCAAGAGAGAAAACATTTACCTCATTTACGCTAAAGTTTCTAGGATTGCTTTATGGATTTGTGAATTTCGCTACTAGTTTTGACCCTAATCTAAGGGATTTACATCAACCTATCTCTAGATTTGCAATCAACTCCTTTTAATTATGGTAGATCTATTCACACACAAAATTTCTCAATCTCTATTTTATGAAATTAGATTGTGTACTAATATTCTGAATATATTAGAACACATATATAATACATAATTGAATCACAATAGATCAAGCAAAACAATTGTGTTAAATAAAAGAATCAAAACATATTGTAGCACAAACTAGGTTCATCATACCGATACACTAAAAAGCGTTTAGTGACATATGATATAAAGCGAAATCAAACATAAACATGTAGAAAAATGAATAGAAAATAAAGGGTTCCTAATTATAAATCTTCCTTATATTCCATTGACTCTTATTGCAAGTTTGGATTTGATGTAGCCCTTTGATGTTAACGTTATAATTTTCGTGTCTCTAGAACTTTATTGTAACCTTTCAGAAGTTCTCATGTTTAGAATCTGCTATAAAAGTCTACTATCTTCAATTGGTCTTCACTCACATCTTTTTATATTAAAATTTTGGGGTTTCTAGGTTATAAATGGTCTGATGCATAGCTGTGTACCACGTATAACCAGAAACTTCCACAATTCGCAATTTTACATTAGTTTTGAGACATACAAGGCCACATTTATGACCATGTATCTTTACTTTGCTTCAAATCTTCATTTTATGTTGTGTTTTCATCCGAATTCTTCTCCAATTGGTCCATGAAGGCAATTATAACCTATAAATGCACTTGAAGCTAATTCCGTACCAAATATACAATAAAATTACAAAATATCAAACAAAATGTGTCAAATATGGATGTATAAATATAGTGAAATATGCATCTATCAAATATGCCCACATTTAAGCTTTTCCTTGTCCTCAAGCAAACCATAACCCAAATTATTAAATCTATAACATCTATCCTTTATTAATCTTAATCTGTCCATTCATACTAAAAATCATCATATCATATTAATCAAATTAATATACAATTAGATTCAAGTTATCCTAAAATTAACTTCCTAAGTGAATATTAATAATAATCACATTAATAACCTTAAATCAGAAGTATACACCTTTACACCTGTTACTAAATTTTCACTCAATGCACTCAAGTATTTAGGGTGAAAAGTATCAAACTCTCAAATTAATGCATAGTAGAACTCTTACCATAGGCTTGTATTATTATCACATCTCTACCACTTGTGCATAAACTAGAAACAAAAACTAAAAGGTGTTTATTAGGTTGTAATGAGGATTAGGTAAGGTATGATTGGGATGATAAAAAAGGTTGATTTGAAGGAAATTTACAAAAGAAACACTACAAGAAACTTGTTAAACTATACGTACGTCCATTCATTATAAAACCAATGGTACTATATCTTTCTTTCTTCTTTTCTTTTCTATGCTTGTAATTTTTTAAAAACATATATTTTTTTGTAATTTTGAGCACTCATTATGTACCACTATTAAAAAAATATTGGATTCTTCACAATTTCAAGTTTCAAACAAGCAAATAATGTAAATAACCTTCAGGTTTAAAACAATAAAAGGGCTTCAAAGAAAAATAGGATAAAGGTTAGTAATTGGGATTATAAAACAATGAAAAATGCTAAGCATCAAATTTGGTTATTCCTAAAGGATAAAATAGGATAAGGTAATTATAAAAGAAATAGGCTTAAACAAATCCTTAAATCTAAGTGCCTTCAATATTTCAATGCTTTTAATTTAACAATTGTGATCTCAATATATATGATAAGAGCAAGTTATAGAATCAGTTAACTATATATGATAAAACATATGAAAGAAATAAAATAGCTTAAAAATTTTAAAATTTTTTTCTCTTAGGCTCAAAAGTTCATAAAAAAGAATGGTTATATATGTGTAAATAGTATGCAATTTCATTCAACTTGATTATTTCAATGATTATTAAAAATATGAATCATAAAAGCAAATTTATACTAAATATCATTATTTCGCATACTAATTCAAATCAATATTCAATAATGAAATACAGTATTGATGGATATATTTCAATTAATTCAAGATATCAGTTCATAAAATTTAATAACTAAGATTATAATAAGATTAAAAAATTATTAAAATCGTTAATCCCTTCCCCACACTTAAATTTGCACATTGTCCTAAATGTACACAATATAAGAATTTATTAATAAGTGAGAAAGAGTTGATACTTTCCTGAGTAAGATGATTTTCTGATTATGATCCATCGAATATTAAAATAACATCCTTGCAAGACATATACAAAAAAGGGATAAAAACATAAAAAGAAATAAAAATAACACACAATAAAGAAAAAAAAATCAGTAACTAAAATGTTTGATAAAAGGAAAAAAGAAATACATAATTACTATTGGAAAAGAAAGAATAGACAAGATCAAACATTTCCCTCGTTATGTGATCTAAGCTGGTCCGATGAAGGAGGGTCTTTAGGTGGATGATTCTGCACTAATAGAGGAGTTGCTAAGGAAGTGCCCTCGCTAAATGGTGGAGGTGGGAAATCAATGCTTAGATGCCTCGCCATTAATAACATTATCTCTCTCATCCACCGAACGATAAGTGTAAATTACATCATGTTTTAGGGCATAGTTTGATATGTTTTTAGCCGTTAATTCAATCATTTGGTATGTGTTTAGGTTAGAATTGTGTTATTTTGTTAATTATTTATGTTTTAAGTGTTTTAAGAGATAGTACAAGCTTTTAAGCTTAAATATTATGTTTTTGAGGCACCTTTATGTGTTTGCTAGTGTTTTAGGGTCAACATCGAAGAACGGAGGCATTTTAGAGACATTCGAGCCAAAATAACGACCCACGAGGCCATGATCATGATAGAAGCTCTAGGAATGGCCCATGACAGAAAGCTCAGATGTGAGTCAGGATCATGGCCTGCATCGGGCAAACATGTAGACACTTATGAACTTAATGTTTTGAGACACTTTTTAGACCTTTAGAACCCCCCAAAAGCCCTAGGATTATCCAAAACATAAGAGACTATTTAAAGAAAATCAAAAGAAGAAACAAGGGAGCTTTCATACAGCCATACTTGAAACCCTAAAGGGAAAGTACTGAGAGAGAGAAAGAAGAAGAAGGAAAAGGAAAAATAGGAAGATGAAGCTGATTCGACGTGCTTCCTGGATCAGGACATTTTTCGTTGTCGTTGCCTTCCATCGTCTATTCCAAGTTTTATTTCCTTTCATTTTGATTTTATTTATGTATAGTATTGAGATGGATGGTATGACGATAGGATTTGGAATATTGATTATGTTCTAAACTCTCTTTAGGGATTTTATTAATGATAATTTAGTTGATTGTGTTTATTGGGTGAATGTCATGATTTGATTACGTTTTGCATAACTCAGTAATAAATTGAGAGGGTGAACTGAATGAAAAATGATTAAATCAGATTAATGAGAGTTAGGCGATTTAATAGAAATCGTAACAAATCATATTGGTAATTATGCTAAGAGAGATCTTGTGTGATGTTCCAATATTTTATTAAAGTACTTAAGATCTAATTAAGGTTTTAGATAATTTGTGAAATGGGAGATTACAAATTCCATAATCTGATTAGGGTTTATAATTTAGGATTTAATGGTTATAACTCGAGAGAGAGTAATCAGCCCTAGGATAGTCTAGAACCAAAATTTTATTGACACATAATCAACCAGGTTAGCATTAATGATAAGTAAAATCCCCTTTCTCGTAAATTGGTGAATTACTTAGGTTGATTTCTATTATGATTGCATATTGCTCAATTGTTAATTTCTTCGTGTTTAATTTTTGATTTAAATGGTTGAATTCCATTATCGTGATTACTTTCTATTGCAATGTTTTTTAAGTTTCATATCTTTTCAGCCTTAAATTTTAGGATTAGATTAGTCCCCCTCGTCATGGGATAGACACCTCTGATACTACAATTACGACCCGTGTGCTTACGGTATTTGAGGTCTTATAAATTTTAAAGTTCAAACGACACGATCAAGTTTTTGGCACCATTGCCGATGAAGGTGAAGCTTAGTTTAGTTCTCTTAGTCTAAGGTGTTTTAGTTAGTTTTAAGTTTTTCTTTTCTTCCCATTCTTTTTGTGTGCGTCTGTGCTCTTACATAAACACAAATGTTACAAGAAGTTTGAGTCGCACAGTTGACACTATAGAGCTTGACATAACTAGTCTAGAATGTTCAATTAGAAGAGCTCGGCGTGAAGAAGAAGAAGAAGCCACAAAAGTAATAATGGCTGAGGAGTTTTAAAAAAAATTAGGTCAAGGAGCAAACCAAGGGCATCAACCGAGAACCCTTATGGACTTCATGAGACCGGGATTCAATGCAGCTAATCAAGGTATACCTAGACCACCAGTATAAGTAACTTCCCTTGAAATCAAACCAACTCTCCTAAACATGCTTTAATAAAATGTTCAATTTTATAGATTAACGAATGAAGACCTGAATGCACATATTGTCAACTTCCTTAAAATCTACGATACCTTCTGTTATCATTAAATGTTGGAGGATGTTGTAAGAATTAGACTATTCCCTTTTACCTTAAAGGATAGAGCAAAAGTTTAGTACCATTCCCTCAACTCGAATAATGTCACCACTTGGGACCAATTAGTTTGTGCCTTCTTAGATAAGTACTTTCCCCTTACTAAGATTATGAAGATTATCAAAGAGATTATAAACTTTTAGTAGGGTGATGGGGAATCAATTTATGAAGCGTGGGAACGATACAAGGACTTGTAAAGAAAATGTCCACACCATAACCTACCTAAAGAATTTCTTTTGCAAACATTCTATAACGGAATAACCCCACATGCGAGAGGCACAATTGATACAGTTTCAGGAGGATCAATTATGAGGAAGACTACAGATGAAGCATAAGAGTTATTAAAAGAAATGGCGAGTAATAGCTATTTAAGGAGGAATGAGCAGAGTAGAAAACACATAAATCTTTATGAGCAAAAAGGAATGGTAGCTATCGATCAAATGACATAAATGTAGGCTAAAATTGATAATTTAACTCGACAACTAAACAACATGAAGGCTTCATCCTTAAATACAGTAAAAGCTGTTTAGCTGAAGTGTGAGCTTTATGGGCAAATGGATTATGATACAATCGATTGCTTATTAATGAATGATAATGGATCAGAGCAAGTAAACTATATGGGAACTCAATATGGTTGAGGAGGGGGAAACAATCCTTATTCCAACACATACAATCTTGAGTGGCTAGAAGGGCTACCAATAATAATGATCCACATAAAAGAGCGACATAGCCTAATATCATCATACTTACATGCATCATTAACCATTAGGATTGAAGAGCAGGTACTAGGATTTCAAATTGATGTATATAATCACCCAAACTTCTTTTGGTCAAACAATCCTGGAGGACAGTTCAGATATAAAGGACCACCAGGATTCTAATAAGACAAACCGAGTTCGATAGAATCCAAAATGGACAAAATCTTATACAAGCTTAGAACCCTAGATGATGCAGACAAGAGTTTGGAAGGAAAATTTGAACAAGTAACAAAGAATCATGCCTCTTCAATCCATATTGTAGAGGAATTCGAATAAGTAACAAAGAATCATGCCTCTAGGTAAACCAATTGTCAAGCACTTTCTTTACGTGAAATTTGGGAATTCTTCCTAGCATTTCAGGAAAAAAATCAAGGGGGTAACTAAAGGCTATTACACTTCGAAGTGGGAAGGAACTTGAACCACTCACAAAGATAATAGAGGAGCCCTTCCCTCCCGTTAAGAAAGATAAAAAAAAGTAGGAAGAAGTTAATATAAGCGAATACCCTCCTTATGTCACCCCTCCACCATATCTATCCAAGATTCCCTTTCCTCAATGATTATAAAAAAAAGAAGTTGGATGCATAATTTGCAAAATTCTTTGAGAAATTAAAGATGCTACAGATAAATCTCTCATTTGTAGAGGCTTTGGAACATATGCCTAAACATGACAAATTTTTAAAGGACATATTATTTAAAAAGCGTACTTGGGAAGATAACTAGATAGTAACTCTAACTGGCACCTGCAGTTCCATAGTCACTAGCCAGATGCCATCTAAGTTGAAGGATCTAGGGAGTTTCACAATACCCTATGTTGTTGGTGAATTTGAATTCATAAAGTGCTTGTACGATTTAGGAGCCAGTATTAATCTTATGCCCTTATCGATATTTAAGAAGTTGGGGCTGGGTGGGGTCAAGCCAACATCGATGTTATTTCAGTTGGCTAATCAATCGATTAAAAGATCTTTTGGAATAGTGGAAGACGTTTTAATGCAATTGGACAAGTTCATTATTCCTGTAGATTTTGTGATTCTCGATTTTGAAGAAGATAATAACTATCCATTGATCCTTGATTGAGCATTTATGAATACAGGGAAAGCTATAATTGACATTCATGAAGGGAAATTAAAATTTTGAATAGGTAAAGATTAGATCGAATTCAATATGAATAAGGCATTAAAGAGTCCAACAGCAAGCAACGCGTGCATGAAGGTTGAAATTATGGATCAAAAGTTGCAAGAAAAAATTGAGAGTTGCATATCGAAAGTACAGTTAGTGGAAGCAGAGACTGATAATGGATATGAGAAACTTGAGTCTAAAGGAGATGATGAGATAAAGGAGTCAGATGTTTAAACACATCAAGATAAATTAGTCCAGACTGAAGCACCCATACCACCATCCACAGAAAAACCACCCACATTAAAGCTTAAACCTTTATCTACACATCTCAGAAATACCTTCCTAGGTAAAGGTCATACGTTATCGATAATCATCTCCAATCAATTGAATGAGAAATTAGAAAGTAAGGTGGTAACAATTTTTAGAAAATGAATAAAGACCATCGAATGGCAGATTTCTGATATTCGAGGTATAAGCCTAAATGTTTGCATGCACCAAATAAACCTCGAGGAAGGATGTAGATCATTACGGGAGTGTCAATGAAGGTTGAACCCTAACATGAAGGAGGTGGTCAAGAAGGAAATAATCAAACTTTTAGATGCAGGGATAATTTATCCCATCTCTGATAGTAATGGGTCAATCCAGTACAATGTGTGCCTAAAAAGGGTGGAATGACGATAATAGAAAGTGAGAGTGGAGAATTAATTTCAACAAGAATGGTCACAGGATGGAGAGTGTGGATAGATTATCGCAAACTCAACTCAGTGACTAAAAAAGATCATTTTCCTCTCCTGTTTATAAACTAGATGATAGAAAGGGTGGCTAGTCATTCATTTTATTTCTTCTTAGATAGATATTCGGGATACAATCAAATCTTCATCTACGCTGATGATCAAGAAAGACCACATTCATCTAACCTTATGGTACCTTCGCATACAGACGAATGCCTTTTAGACTATGCAATGCCCCAGCTAAATTTCAAAGATGTATGATGTCTGTCTTTGCTGATATGATCGAAGATATAATGGAGGTGTTCATGGATGATTTTTCAATTTTTGAAGAATCTTTTAAAATGTGTTTAACCAATTTGGATAGAATGCTTCAAAGATGTGAAGAATCACATTTAGTGTTGAATTAGGAGAAATGCCATTTTATGGTGCAAAAGGGGATAGTGTTAGGGTATAAAATCTCGCACCAAGGATTTGAAGTGGATAGAGGAAAAGCATAAGTTATATAGAAACTCTCACCACTAAGCAATGTAAAAGGTGTGCAAGGATTTTTAGGTCATGTAGGATTTTATTGTCGATTTATCAAAGCCTTCTCGAAAGTTGCAAGACTTTTGACAAACCTGTTAGTCAAAGATGTGCCCTTTCTGTTTGATGACAAGTGTATATTTGCCTTCAACAAACTAAAGGAGGCATTAACATTAGCACCAATTCTATCACCACTAGATTGGACAATTTCATTTGAGGTTATGTGTGATACAAGCGACCAAGCAATAGGTTATGTACTGGGCCAAAGGAAAAATAAAAGGTTGTATGTGATCTACTATGCCAACAAGACCTTTGCAAGACCTTAACTTTATTACACTACCACAGAGAAGGAATTACTATCATATTCACCGATCACGCAATGCTAAAATATCTTTTTAACAAAAAGGATGCAAAACCAAGGCTCATTCGATAGGTACTACTCTTACAAGAATTTGATATAGAAGTGAGAGATAAAAAGGGAGCAAAAAATGTGGTCGTAGACCACTTATCAAGATTAGAAAGAGGGGAATGCAACCAAGCAAAGATATTAACGAGAATTTCCCTAATAAAACCCTGATGTTGCTTAAAAGTCTTACTACATCACAGTTTGTCGATATCACAAATTACGTTGCCAACGGTAAGCTTCCCTCTGATTTATCTTATCAACAAAGAAAGAGATCTCTACATGAGTGCACTCAATATCTATGGGATGTGCTATTTTTTTATAAAACATATGTTGATGGGTTAATGCGAAGATGTGTTTCGAAAGAAGAAATGTTGGATATCTTAAAGCAATGTCATGAAGGTCAATATGTTGACCATTATGGAACTAACAAAATGGCAGCTCAGATACTTGAGAGTGGATTTTATTGGCCACAACTATTTAAGGATGCTCAAACTTTCGTGGCACAATGCGATCAATGTCAGAGAATAGGTAACATCTCCAAAAGAGATGAGATGCCTTTATCTAACATTTTAGGAGTGGAAGTCTTCGATGCATGGGGCATCAACTTTATGGGTCATTTCCTGTCCTCAATGAGGAACATGTACATTTTAGTGGGTGTGGATTATGTCTCACGTTGTGGCAACTCCAACCAATGATGCAAAGGCTATGCAAAAGTTCATCAAACAGTTATTCAATTGGTTTGGAGTGCCATGAATGATAATAAGTGATGGAGGTACTCATTCTTGTAACATATCTTTTGATGCCCTCCTAAAAAGATATGGAGTTCACCATCACGTTGTTATACCTTATCATCCGTAGACTAGTGGCCAAGTGGAAGTTGTCAACTAAAAGCTGAAACGAATTTTGGAAAAGACGATGAGCAGCTCTAGGAAGGATTAGGCAGTAAAGCTAGATGATGCCTTATTGGCTTATAAGACTACTTTCAAGACACCTATCAAAACAACTCCTTATAGGCTTGTGCATGAAAAAGCTTGTCATTTTGTTGGTTGAACTAGAACATCTCGATGGAGTGGACCTTTTACGATCATTCAAGCTTTCGATCATAGAGCCCTCAAGCTATAAAGTGTTAACAAGGAAATTGTTAAGGTCAATAGCCATCATTATAAACTATATCTTATAGGAGTGATTCCCAAGGATAAGGAAGTGATTTCCTTATATTCTAACAATTAAAGATGCCTAAGGTCAAGGTAATGACCGTAAATTAGAATGTTTAATAGTTCGATTGAAATTGTTGTGTTTAGTAAAGTTATTTTGAATTTTAAATAAAACTTTAATAATTTGAATTAATCTGGGATCATTAATTCTCTCACTCTTTTTAAGCAATTCCAAGTTAATACAATAATGTCGAGTGTCCAGCAGATTTGTTCTCAGTCCCTTACCATCATCACCTTCATCACCATAAGGTTTTGTTTCTAACCTTTTCCTTTTAACTTTATTTTTTCTTTTAGTTTATGTTTCTTCCTTCCATATGTGTTTGTTTATATCCTTCTCACATTGAGGACAATGTGTAGTTCAAGTGTGGGGAGTGTTGTGTGTTTTGCTTTGAATGTGAATTTTGTATATTGTTATGTTAGTGTGCTTAGGTTACATATTGTGAATTGTGTGAATGTATCGATGGCTTAGATGGAATGAAACCGATTTAATTTTGAACATAATCTATTAGTTTGTGGAGAGTCATTAGCTTATAAAATTAGTGATTTGGGTTCTTTGGCTAAAATATCCAAGTTAATTAGGATTTAGTGTTAGTTACCACCCTATAAGTCACATTCATTGATAATTTTAGGTCTTTTGAATAAGTAGCTTATCTAGTATTTTTTTTTCATGAAAACGAGTAGCTAAAGCAATAGGGTAGGCATTAATGAAAAAATGTGTTTGTAAATTTTAAATAAATAACTATTCTGTTGGCCTTCAGGTTATGAATAGAATTAGTAGCTAGTTGAGAACGTAATGTAGCCAAGTAATCAGATTGACACGCATCACAAATGTGTGCCTCTGTATTAAAAGGCTATAATGATGTTCCAACCAAGCAACTTAGTAAAAACATGACTTAGTCGAGTAATTGGATCGACATTCATCACCAATATTTGTCTCCATGTAAAAAGACTAGGTCCATGTCTATAAAAATTAATGAAAAAGTGTTTTCTAATAAAATCCTACCAAACTTATAAACTAATTTTTCATGAAAACGTACTTAGAATTAGTTACAAAGTTTGAATGACCAAATAATTATTAATGTGTGCATTCAATTGAAAGGGGTGAATAAACTTGACATTAGTTTTGATTAATATGTATATTTAGTCTAGAACTCCTAGACACAGAATTTGCATGTTAATGATTTGGAACAACTTGAATGATTGTGTTTAAAGTCAAATTTATTTCATAAAGTTGAAGCCATTGTCTCATTATTGCATTATGTGCTTTGTGATTTTGTGTTATTTGTGTCTTGTTTGCTTAAGGAAAAGCAAACATTTAAGTGTGGGGATGATGATCAGTGTAAATTGCATCATGTTTTATTGCATAGTTTGATATGTGTTTAGCTGTTAATTCAATCATTTGGTATGTGTTTAGGTTAGAATTATGTTAGTTTGTTAATTATTTATATTTTAAGTGTTTTAAAGGTTAGTACAAGCTTTTGAGCTTAAATATTATGTTTTTGAGGTACCTTGATGTGTTTGTTAGTGTTTTAGGGTCAACATCGAAGAACGGAGGAGTTTTGGAGACATTCAGGCCGAAACAATGGCCCACGATCATGACAGAAGCTCCAGGAATAGCCCATGATTGTGGCCTGCATGCCACGATCATGACAGAAAGCTCAAATGTGAGCCACGATCGTGGCCTGCATCGGGAAAACATGCAGACACTTATGAACTTCATGTTTTAAGAGACTTTTTAGACCTTTCGGGCCCCAAAAAAGCCCTAGGGTTACCTAAAAACATAAGATACTATTTAAAGAACATCAAGAGAAGAAAGAAGGGAGCTTTTCATGTAGCCACACTTAAAACCCTAAAGGGAGAATACTGAGAGAGAGAAATAAGAAAAAGGAAGAGGAAGACTAAGCTAACTCGACGTGCTTCCCAAATTAGGAGGTTTTCTAATGCTACTGTCTTCCATTGTCTATTCCAAATTGTATTTCCTTTTAGTTTTAATTTTATTTATGTATAGAATTGAGGTGGATAGTATGATGATAGGATTTGGAATATTGATGATGTTCTTGAGATTTTATTTTGATTTAATGATAATTTAGTTAATTGTGCTTATTAGGTGAATGTTATGATTTAATTGTGTTCTTGCATAATTCGGTAATAAACTGAGAGGGTGAACTGAATGAAAAATGATTGAATCGGATTGATGAGAGTTAGGCGATTTAATATAAGTTGTGATAAACCATATTGATAATTGTGTGGAGAGAGATCCCATGTGATGTTCCAACTTTTATTAGAGTGCTTTAGATCTAATTAAGGTTTTGGATAATTTTTGAATTGAAAGATTGCAAAATCCACAATCTAATTAGGGTTTATAATTTAAGGTTTAATGGATATAACTCGAGAGAGAGAGTAATCAGCCCTATGATAGTCTATAACCGACACTGCTTTGATATATAATTGACTAGGTTATTAATGATAAGTAAAATCCCCTTTCCCATAAATTGGTGAATTCTTTAGGTTAATTTTTATTGTGATTACATGTTGTTCAATTGTTAGTTCCTTCATGTTTATTTTCTTATTTAAGTGGTTGAATTCCATTCTCGTGATTACTTTTCATTGCATTGTTATTTTATGTTTCATATCTTTTCAGCCATATATTTTAGGATTAGATGAGTCCCTCTCCTTATAGGATCAACATCTCTTATACTACAATCGTGACCTGTGCGCTTGCAATATTTGAGGACTTATAAAGTTTAAAGATCAAATGACACGATCTCCTAATTATAGTCTGGAGCCTGCCTAACCACTTAATTGAAGTCTCCAATCAACCTACCCACTCTAGAAGCTCTTCCTGCTGAAGTTCAAGAGTTTATTGAGTTCATAAATGTTAGGCCACCCATCTATCCAATAGTGTTATCTTCAACTAAGCTGGGTGTTATATCCTAGCTCTAGGAGCTCGCAGACCATCTATCTTTGATATTGCACCTCCCATCTAGGGTTGCGGTGGCCATAGTTATGGTGGTTGCTTTGCTTTAGGTGGCTAATGTCGGACCCCATTTCTGGAGCCTGGTGATCGCATTCAGATAACTCACATTTTCCAAAAATCATGGCATTCGACACTGCCCCCTTTTTAAGCTCAGCTTTAACCCAGCCTGAATATCTCAAGGAATAGTGTTGGTGAGTCCACAATTTTACACATGAACATGCTTTGGGGCTATTAGCATAACTTTTTCTGTAAGTATCCAATTTAGGGTTTCTTTGGATATTTTGGAAGAGGACTTCAAAAACTATAACTTTCATGAAGACCTCAAAGACCAATCGTCTCTTTTGAAGGGTCAAAAATAGGGCAGAAGATAAACTGTGAACAATAACCCAGACGAAGTCTGTGAATAGTAATACAGATGATGCTTGTGAATAGTAACTCAGAAGAAGTCTGTGAACAATAACACAGGCGAAGTCTGTGAACAGTAACACAGACGATGCTTATGAACAATAACACAGGCAAAGTCTGTGAATAGTAACACAGACGATGCTTGTGAACAGTAACACAGACGAAGTCTGTGAACAGTAACACAGAAGAAGTATGTGAACAGTAACACAGACGAAGTCTGTGAACAGTAACATAGATGAAGTCTATGAATAGTAACACAAAAGAAGTCTGTGAACAGTAACACAGACGATGCTTGTGAACAGTACACACAGACGGAAGTCTGTGAACAGTAACACATAAGAAGTCTGTGAACAGTGACGCAGATGAAGTTTTTGAACAGTGATACAGATGAAGTTCTTGAACAAACTTAACTTCTTAACTCCTTCTTTGCATCCTCTGTGGTTGGCCTGCCGTCTATATCTACTTATGGTCTATGTTCTATCTTCTCTAGTTGACTTTTATCCTCTGTGTTGACCACCTATCGTCTGTGGTCTATCCTCTTTGTTTTATCTTCTGTGTGATGACGTGTCCTCTGTGTTCTGATGTCATCACAGACGATACTTCTCCTCTCTATTCTTCCTTGCCTCTGTGTTCTGATGTCAGCACAGACGATACTTCTCCTCTCTATTCTTCCTTGCCTCAATGATCTGACGTCAGCACAGACGATACTTCTCACCTCTATTCTTCCTTGCCTCTGTGTTCTGACGTCAGCACAGACGATACTTCTCGCCTCTATTCTTCCTTGTCTTTGTGTTCTGACGTTAGCATAGACGATACTTCTCGCCTCTATTCTTCTTTGCCTCTGTATTCTGATTTCAGCACAGATTATACTTCTCCTCTCTATTCTTCCTTGCCACTGTGTTTTGACGTCAACACAGATGATACTTCTCCCTCTCTTTTCTTCCTTGTCTCTGTGTTGTGACGTCATCACAGACGATTCCTTTCGTCTGTGTTTTTCCCATGCAATCTTTCCAACCCTGACGTGCTATTCTAAAACTAACAATAGTTGGAAATTTCAACAAGCAGAACATGTACATACACTTTTCATTATCAAAATCTTTAAAATAACAGAATCAAGCAGAGGAATTCAATTTCACTATTTCCATTTCAAACACAATCAAATTTATTACAAATCCAAATTACACATCAACTTAAACTAAAATACAAAAGATGCTCCATGCTGATATACCGAATGAGCTATTACAGTCACTAATTTAGTACAAGTGACTCTAACTAATTTGGAGTTTTCTATGCCTTGCAGGGATCACTATCGTCTTGGTTTGCACCTGAGGAGGGAAGAAAAGGGGGTTGAGCTATACAACTCAGTGGCTAATATATTTATAGCCATCAGTAATTAGCACAGATTCAAGCATATGTATATATATATGTACAAATAATGAACAATTAAATTATTTTCAAGCAAGCAGAACAATGAAGAACACATAACACCTAAGTGCATCATACTTAACAATTTACAGATGCAATGCACAATAAATGGCTCGAGGGTTCCATGGATAGAATGGAGAAACCGAAGTTTACACCATGAATAGAATGAGTCTTTTTTCGGAGCTCATATGCCACAAGGGGCAGCCGGAAGAAGGCTCTTGTCAACATGCACGTGACGAACAGAATGGTTCCATTCTCGCCCAAATAAAGTACATATTCATTTAATCATATGTTCGGATTTTGTGTTTGTTTATCCTTTCATTCAAACAAAATGCCATGACATATTTCAATGGCATAACAGAATCAAAATTTATTTTCAATCATCACCCATTTCAGTAAATTGAACATGCATGCACACATATATAGGCAAGAATTTGTCCAATCACACAATAACTATAAATACATCACCCATAAATTTGCTTGACAATTAAGGTTCACTGTTGTCTTTCCTCTTCGCCTTGGATTGTACTTGTTTGGTTTCCTACAACAAACTAAGTCCTCATTCAATAAGAATCAAATTTGAGAACCTATAAAACCAAAAGCATTGAACTTATACTGGAATGCTTAAACCCATACATTTCCCAAGCTCTTTGAACCAAAAGCCCTTCAAAACTCCAATAGATCTAGAAATCAAC
>JANQBM010561093.1:0-16575 GCA_025594535.1 Erythroxylum domingense | reverse complement strand
AAACAAAATGTTTTGAAAAAGAAAAAGTGGGCCCAAACAAATGATCTTTGATAAGAGTATTCAAAAAAAATTATACCAAGTTTTTAATTGTTAAGTGATGTGACACGCCACCCTCGCGGGGCACGGATTCGGATATCACCATCGATATATGGTTCGGGTCCAGCGGGAATGGGGTGTTACATTTCCTTATTTGAGATTTCTAGGTTCTTAACAAATCATCATAGGTCAACACATTATCATTATCATTTATTAGAAAATTAGGACTTACCTCATTTTTGTTAGCTACAAAGAACATATTGAGAGTCTCATATTTAAATTGCTTTCTAGGTCATTTATATCATTCTAGCTACTTTTTAAAAAAAATTTCTCTTATCATTGTTATTTTGAAGTAAGGATTGTTTTTTTAGAATAAAAGTTTTTTTAGAATGAAGTAAGGATTGTTGAATACCATGTGTCCAGGCTTCTGACTTTTGTAATAAGTAATATTAGATTTATGTTTGGATTACTTTTACCTTTTCCTTTGAAATACCCTATTTGGTTAAATCTTTTTTACCTAAGTAGTTCTTGAAAGCCCATGTAATTAAAAAATATTTTCATGCTTTCACTTAATGTAGTCTCCTCATCTTCTTCACTTTCATCCTCTAGGATACGTAGTTTATAAATTTTAACTTAGTCCTTCACCTCTTGATTTATTATTTCCTTTGAATATTATATCTTTGGTAGAGATCTAAGTAGGTTTCTTTCCATTCATCATTAACAATGTGCCTTTAAACCATTTATTATATAAATAAATCGTGTCTATATATTAAAAAAATTTACATCATATTTCATCAAAATAGTTTATGTTAATGATCTAACATGCTCAATTTGCCTTCTTTCACTTAAATAGTACTTTTATAAGTCTCTTCTAATGTTGACATATCTCATTAGCAATGTCACTGATGGATACTCTACTAGATTCATTTTTATTATATACATAAAATAAAATTTACACAAACATACTATCTAGTCCAATGTTTTCCTTATCACTTTAATTGCATTCAATTTTTACCTTAGGTGTGGGTGAAGTTACATTGTCTATAAAGGATGATTTGATTAGGATAAAGGGTCCCTTTTATACTACGTCCCACAAATCAATATTTTCACATATAAAAGATAATTCTATCACATGTAGTCATTGCCACTAAAAAATGGTGGCTTATTAATATGTTACCCCTCTTAACTAAACCATAACCCTATATGTTCTATGATCTTTACTTAAATATATTTTGATATGAAACTAATGAGAACTATCCTTAATACTAATTATTGGCTTAAAGGAATTTGGGTGAGAAAAAGATAAATTGGTGAATCTAGAGTGATCAATACTTACTGAAAATTTACTAAATAATTAATATATGACCAATCAATACCTATAATATTTATGTAATGATAAAAAAAAACAATGTTATATGCTTATATAATAAATAATTTCATACCGTTAAGCATATACAATCACAATCAAACTCAAGTAAGTAAAATCTTAAGTAAAAGAGAAAAAGGGTAACAGACTATAAAAAGAAAAGGATGGTTTATAAGGGAAACATCATATTATAATGGCATAATCATTGATCTTGATCCTTGCATGGTCTGGTTCTTGGCTTATTCTCCATTTGATCTTACTTATCTTCATTTCTTTATTGCTTAATTCATTAAATTGATCATCTTGCCTTCACAAGTTGATTAGTTATTTCAAAATTAAGTTTGTAAGAATACTAAAAGCACGCATTAGTAAAAAGATGTTTCTTATCATTAAACCATATATTTGAACATTTCTTTAATAAATTTGTATATAAATTTGTTACTATTCAACAAACTTAACTTTATAAAAGGAAGCATATTAAAATTAAAGAAAGACTAGTATAAAGATCTTAACTGAGTTGATTCAATTCATACTATTAAGATAGTTCAACATTTTGAATAAGGATTTTAATAACCAAGATCTCATCATTTATTGAATCGTGAAATTTTTTACAAGAATTTGACAAATATAGTAGTGAGAATGAACATTTATTTAAAAAAATGAAATTTGTATAATCAAATAAGAAAAACCTATAAAATAAAAGAGATGTCTTCTTAACTATTAAAAGATAACACAAAAATTGAAAACTATGAAGAATAGACAAATAAAAAATAGATCTAAAAGATTAAAAATAACCTAAAACATCATGAAGCTACTTAAAACTTATTCTTTTTTTTTGTAATCAATAATAATTCTTGAAAATTCTCATAACCACGTTTGTCACTTGAGATGTTTATAATTCGTCATCTTTCATTCAGGAAAGGAGAGAAAAGGGGCGAAATCGAGCTTTTTGTGAGATGAACTATTTATGGCCAACTTAAATGTCATAATCCTAACCGTCTAAAACAAAAATTAAAGTTATAGAATTAAAAACCAACTTTAACAGAAAAAAAAGAAGATGAAATAAGTTATGGAGAATTACATATGAAAAAAAAGGAGGAAGAGAGAAAGATGAATTATTCACAAAATATTCTCTAAGTTTTATTTAATTGAGAGATGAATCAAATGAGAGTTTCTTTATCAAATTATAGTTTTAATGTTTAAAATTTAAATAAATTTATCTTAAGTTTTGAATATTATGTTTTACCTTGTCAAGATGACTTTAAATATATTGTGTTTTGATATGCTCATCACATTTAAATGATTAAGATATTTTATATCTTGTACAATTTTTTAAAAAAAATGTTAAACAATCTTGACATTATAAGATTTGATTCGTTGGAATATTTTTTTAGGAGAATTGATGATAATTGGTATTGATGGAAAATATTTAACACATAGATATATACAGGATCTTTCAATTCATGTGCATCATTAACTAATCAAATCGCTTACTTAGATTTGAGTGTTATTTCATTGGTTAAATGACTCTTGTTAAGAAACTCTCTTACTGTAGAAATTATCTCTATTGTATTTTTGTGTTTTATAAGATTATCATCAATTATTTTAATTGATCATTATATCTTATTTATAGATAATGTTATTAATTGTTCTTTAAGAACTATTATTTGAAAGGTCACACCTTTTAAACTCATCAGTTATTATCACATCCCAATCACATATGATGAGTTTAGTTAATAAGATTCCTGCATCATACTTGTCCAATAAGCCATACGACCAGCATACGATGAGAGCATATTGTCATACATTTATTATAAATATATGACTTCTCAACTCAAGTGGATTTAGTATGTTATATACCCTAGATCATTTATTACATCATATAAATATTTTGTATTCGTATTACCTTCTACGTCATATAATGTATTCGTATAATTTATGTGTTACTATATTGACTCTCTTTTATTGGAGCTTTTGTCTTTCCTCAAATATTGTATAGACAATAGTTCAGGCATACATAATGACTAAATTAAGTTCACTTGTTTATTAATTTAATCCACTCTTTATAACTCACACCTAGTATATCAAGGCAGATTGAATGAGCATATCATTTCTTTAGGTTATGTCATTACTAATAACCTTTTACACCCTTTAATATACTTCACATCAACATCAACGTTTCAAGTCTTGAGCTCTCATTTATCACCTAGATAAATCGTTTAAAACTTATCTTATTGTTATTCTTACAAAGTAATACATATAGGAAGGCATCTCGTATCTATTCAAAAACCTTCTTGTATCTAAAACTTAATGTTCAACACTCATTTTAGAAGGATTCTCATGTTTTTAGAACTTGATTTTTATTTAAATTCATTATATAAAATGTTGTTTAGTTCTCAGTTAAACATATAATGCATCAAATATTTGATGACAAACAAACTATCATCATTGATAACAAGTATATGAATAGTTACTAGATATACCCATTTCTCTTTGTGCTACTATATCCTTAACATAGTTATACCTGATTTATGAGCTCTCTAGTACTTTCTTTCAATTTACTTGTTCATAAGTTATATAGTGTCCATGAGCCTACTAATTTCTTCAAAATAAAGGACCATCTTTATCTCTTATTCTTCCTATAACATCTGTGGATAGTACATATTGCTTATGTGCTCACCTTTACAAATTTGCATCACAAAATGCTTTACTATCTTGTATACAAAAATGTTTAAGTATTTCATTTATATATATGTAGCTTAAAACATTAAGAAACCCCTGCTTGAATAATATTTAGCAATCTTACTACAATGGTGTATGCAACCTTAGCCATATTCTTCATTTTAATCATGGTGATAACCAATTTATTTATTCGCTTAACAAACTACTTACTTTCACTTGATATCAACAATATCATCTGTATGAAATGATAAAATTATACATTTATTGTAATACCCCCCATACGGAATCTACAACCATCCACACATATAGCAACCAAATTTTTGTACACACATTCAAGGTATACAATTATATTCAATGCTATACATATACTGTAACATCCCATTATCCCACGATAAGGGTTAGAACCCTAGGATACTGTATATGAGAGATTATTGAGAATTTAGGAAGTGCATTTCAAGCACATGCATATTATAGCATACACATACATGTGAATATTAATGTTTGCACACATTAAAATGATTGCACATGCATTCATTAACATTTTTCTAGGTATAATTGATTTAAAAAAGTAAAATGATTGCACATGGATTCATTGACATTTTTCCATGTATAATTGATTTATAAATATGATTTTGATGTGAATGGTGGCCAATATATGTATTGAAAATTGCAAGGGTGTGTATTAGTGTTGATTTGAAAATTTTGGTGAAATTTAGAAAATTTCTGAAAATTTAGGTATTTTTGGATTAGGAAAAATGCCAAGTGGCAGGACATTTAATTTATGGTAGTAGAGATAAGAGCCAAATGGCAGTGGAAATTTTGATAAATGATCTTAGGAATTATTGATAAGTGTCATTGAAATTTGGGAGACAATTGGGTTAGAAATTGGAGTTAAGTAGACTAGTCTTATAAAAGAATCAATTGTAAACCTATGGAGATTGGACATGTGGCAAGTGACAAGTGTCACTTGCCAAACCATACCCTACCCCACAATTCTTTTAACTTGGGAAGACCAATTATCCCTCATCTTGCTTTTTTCTTCCTCTCTTCGCAATCTTCATCATCTTCTTCATTCTTATTCTTTTCACGATTTTGCTTCACCAACCTTCATCCACATTACACCTTGCCTTTATTTATCATTTGCTACTTCACTCTTGCTGTCTTCTTCATCTTGTCTCTAAAACCCAACCTAATCCACCATAGAAAGTTGATGATCGTGAGCATAAAGGATTAGGGTTTCTTGGTGATTTTAAAGAAGCTTAAGAGTAAATCAAGTAAGTTATGCTTTGATCTTTATGGGTGTGTTAAATGAAACTAATATGATGAGTAATTTGAAATGGATGACAATTATCATGAAATTTATTTTTGTGTTAACCTGAGAGGTAATAGTAATACAGAGATCATGTTTTAAATTTTTGTAAGTTAATGTTGTACATGAGTTGTTTGAGTATTATGATGATAAACTTTAAGAGATGAATGATTATGAACAATGAAGTTTGAAAAATGATGATGTGTGGATGAAGATGTAGATGAAATTATACCTTATTTTTATGTTATAAGGAATGATCAATTATTGGGCTATGGTGTTTTGAAATGAGGTATATTAAAGTGATAGTTAGAAATGAAATAAACGTGTTAATGAAATAGATGATGTGCAGAAAATTGATGATGAGAGAGTATATGAATATGTCATATTTTGTGGTTAAGGTTAATACCTTGTATGATTTGATTTGATCAAAGTTTAAATTGGTAAGTACATTAAAAATAAAAAGGTTACAAACTTGAAATGATGGATTTTGAAAATGAATGGTTTGATGTTTATAAATGAGACATAGTATGGAAGGAGATTGGATTTTCATGAATGATGAGATTAAGTTTGAAATGGTAAGTTAAATAAGTAGAAGTTGAGAGTTTAATGCAATCAAATTGGTATTTGAATTAGTGTGGACTGGTGTTGTATTAGAGGTAGTGAATTCTGGGAAATTTGGTGTGAAATTGATGTTAGGATATGTGTTGAATTTGAATGAATGGAGGAGGAAAATTGTAGGGCACGATCTTGGCCCTCACCCTACGATCGCGACCCAACAAAAAAAGTTTATGTCACAATCATAGCCCTTCCCCATGATCATGGCTTGGCTAGAAAAAGTTTCTGTCATGATCGTGGCAGGAGCACCACGATCGTGGCCAGCTCCAAAAGTTTCTGTCACGATCGTGGCCAGACTTATGGAGAGAAAGAGTTGTCTTTGAGTGAAGTATGAACCAAACAATGCTAGGATGCTCCCATATGAGATATTTAGGCTTGAATAGGATACTGAATGAACCTAGTTGATGTTGAATGAGGTGTTTAAAGTGAGAAAAGGGTATTAGGTATTATAAGGATGATTGGAAAATAATGTTAATTGTTTATAAGATGCGTATTAAGGAAATATACCCAGGAATTGTCATTTAACATACATTATACATTATACATAACACATATATATGTGCATAAGATTGAGTATTCATGTGAATGTGCAAAGTAATAATTTGAAAATGTGTATGATTGCATGATATAGAAGAGAAAATTGAGCGACCGCTTCTAGACATTGCCAGGACTTTAAGGCAATAAGCTAACGAGAGCAAACTATGAGTAACCTAAACTGGTCTCACCTTGATTGCTTGTTTGTTAAATTATATATATGGAATTATTATATGATGTGTAAGTACTAATTCCAGACATTAAATGTCCGAGGCATCTGATGCATGAATAAAACATTGGAAATGCTCATTGAATGTGAATTTGACAGAATAAATGGCTCTTAACTTGTATATTGAATGTCGGAACAAGGTTTGATGACAAATGTGAATTAGAAAGAGAATGTGAATGTGATTGATTAAACATAATGATTGAATATGTGTAATGCATTTCATTTCATGAATGCATAAAAATATAAAGGCAGTCGTGACTAGAGTCGTCAGTGAAATAGAGCTTAAAGTTTAGAACGTGGTAAGAGCCTCTAGCTCGCTATATAAAATGAGTCATATATCCCCAACAGATAAGGGACATTATTAATGAGCCCGTTATCCACAAAAGATATGGGACAGTGAAAAAGGCACTAGGTCACAACAACGTAATAAACGAATGTGAGTCTCATGAACATTCCATATACACATAAATTGTATGATTTAAATGATTGCAATGTAATGTGAATTGAGTGGAATGAAAAATGTGAAAACTTATATACCAAGTGTTTTATGAGGATACATGAAAAATGAAATGATGTGAATTATGTGAATGTATGTGTTGATGTGATATATGTTATGGGTGAACCATCGAGGATGGTTAACTCACCGAGTTCACAAAACTCACCGAAATTGCAACGTTGACTTTTCAGGTTCGAGAGTGACGACTTAACTTCTAAGACAACTTAGAAGAGATCTAGCACTACTTTTGGATAGAAGACATGACTCAAAGGTCGGTCAGCTGGGACTGAAGGAATTAGTTAAACTTTTTGTATAATTCCTCATGTATGTAGCACATTTTGTAACAAATTTGTAGACTCTGATAGGTTGTTGATATTGTATATACATGGATTTTTTATAAAGTGTTATATTGTAAATCATGGTTTATGAAATGAAATGAGAAAATTTGGGGTTTTAAACATTGTTATATTTATGTTTTAAATTTATGATGCCATGAGATGACATAAAGTGATATAGTTAGCTCGCCATTTATGTCAGGCATGTGCACGAACATTTGACGGGCGTATGGGCACATGTCAGATGGGAGTGGGGTGTTATAGTGGTTAGTATCAGAGCATGGTTGGCATCTATAGGGATATATAGGAATGTTAGACGTAAGTTATCGTAAGAAATACGGCTAGTAATTGAAGTTATTATCAATTATAGGTCATCCGCCATAGGTGATCAAATGGGACAATCAGCTGACCTAGGATCAGTAGGAGCCAATAAGGAGTCTTTTGTGTCTCAACCTAAGAGAATGCCTCCCTAAATTCCCAACAGAAGGGAAAGGAGGTACGACAAACTGTTAAAGCAAGGGGCTGTGGACTTCTATAAAAGTACAGACCATATAGAGGCCGAAGGATGGCTAGAGAGGACGGAGAGAGTCTTCGATCAGATGGAATGTGAGCCAGACGAGAAGTTCGACTACGTAATTTCCTTATTACAAGGCCCAGCCTATTAATGGTGGAAAACTATTCCAGGCAGTACCACCAGGCCTTATAACTTGAGTTGGGAAGACTTTTTGAGATTATTCAAGGAGAGCTACATGCTCAAAATCTACCTGGACAAAAAAAGGAAGGAATTTCTGGATTTGAAGCAGGGCAGCTTATCGATGGCTGAGTATGAGATTAAGTTTAATGAGCTGATCGGATATGCTACTGTCTTGATTCCTACCGAGGAAGACAAGTGCAGGAGATTCGAAGACGGGCTAAATATAGAGATTCAGATGAGGCTAGTCATCTTTAACCTAGGTAGTTTTTTAGAACTACGGGCTTCCTCGATCTGAATCAAACAATTATTAAATTACAGTCAGTCTGAGTATAGATCAGAGTCTAGACTGAAGAGGCCCAATAAATCTCAGAGTGGTTTTGACATAAGGTTTAATAAGCATTAGAACTGAGCTTTTAAAATTTTGACTATATTAAGACAGTCGGGGTTCAGACAAAGGGGTAACTTCATATAGTCTGGTAGTGGAAGAGGTGTAGTATCGGGTCAATTGCCAAATTGTGAGCACTGTGAAAAGAACAGTGGTGAATGCTAGAAACTATCTGGAGCTTGCCTTTTATGCGGCTCATTTGATCATCAAATGAGGGATTGCTTTGTTGTATTTGGAGCACCGTCTGGAAGGAGAGGTGGAGGAGTAACTGAAACTACTGTCTAGTAGAGCATAGCTAGTGGGTCTAGACAAAGAGGCCGTGGTAGAGGCAAAACGAGCTTTGGGAGTCCTACTGTTAAGACTGAGGTGCGAAGCAACCAACCGCAGTCTCAAGCCCGACTATATGCAATGACCAGATATGAGGCTCAGTATTCTCCAGATGTCGTTGCAGGTGTGTGAGCTTTTGCATTGCTAGATCCTGGATCTACGCATTCCTTTATCACACCACATATGACATCTAGGTTGCATTGTGATAGAGAGCTATTAAGATATGGATTAGAGGTGAGTAAATCGATAGGTAGTACTATAGTGATAGGGAAGTATACAAGAGATGTTTGATTCGAATTGATAGGGCAGAATTGGAGGTAGACTTGATTGTGTTACAATTAAAGGAAATAGATGTTATCCTAGGCATGGTTGGCTCACTACTCATAGGGCCATTATGAACTGTTATATAGAAAAGGTAATATTAGAATTTCCTAATCGGCCAAGAGCAGTTTTCAGAGGTATTAGTCAGGCAGTGCCAACTAGGCTGATCTCATTTATGAGTGCCTTGAGTATGATGCAAGGAGGATGTGAGGCTTATTTGCCCCATGTCATTGATACTTGAACTGAGCAGAATGTGTAGGACATTCCTGTGGTGAGGGAATTCCTGGATGTATTTCCCGCTGAGCTATCCGGCTTACCTCCAGATCGAGAAACAGAGTTCATAATCGATCTGGTTCAAAGTGCTGCTCTTATATCTATTCCTCTATATAGGATGATACCTGTAGAGCTAGAGTTGCAGGAGTTATTGGAAAAGGGTTTCATTAGACCCAGTGTATCCCCATGAGAAGCTCCAGTTTTATTTGTGAAAAAGAAGGAAAGAATGTTGAGATTGTGCATTGATTACAGGCAACTAAATCAGGTAACAGTGAAGAACAAGTACTCGTTGCCTAGAATCGATGACTTTCTTGATCAGTTGCAGGGAGCTCAGGTGTTCACTAAGTTGGATTTAAGGTCTAGGTACTATTAGTTGAAAATAACAGAAGCTGATGTACCAAAGAGTGCTTTCAGGAGCAGGTATGGGCTTTATGAGTTCTTAGTAATGCCATTTGGGTTAACTAATGCCCCAGCCGCATTTATGGCATTGATGAATAAGGTGTTTCAGCCCTACCTGGATCATTTTTTGATTGTGTTTATCAATGATATCTTAGTGTACTCAAAGAGTAGAGAAGAGTATGCTGAGCACTTAAGAGTAATCCTACATATTATGAGGGAGAAACAACTATTTTCCAAATTTAGTAAATGTGTGTTTCAGCTGAGTCAAGTAGTGTTTTTGGGTCACATAGTAAATGGGCAAGGTATACAAGTGGATCCAAAGAAGATAGAAGCAGTAATGAAGTGGGAGGCTTCAAAGAATATATCAGAAATCTAAAGCTTCTTAGGATTAGCCAAATATTACCAGAGGTTCGTCGAGGGGTTCTTATTGATCTCAGCCACTCTGACTAAACTTCTAAGGATGAATGTGATTTTTAGAGGGAATGATGATTGTCAGAGAAGCTTAGAGGAACTGAAACATCGATTGACTACAACATCGGTATTGACTATTCCATCAAGAACTGGTGGCTATGTAGATACAGTGATGCTTCACATCAAGGTTTATGACGTGTATTGATGCAGTATGGCAAGGTGTTAGCCTATGCATCGAGACAATTAAGGTCTCACGAGATAAACTATCTGGTACATGATTTAGAGCTTACAACAGTAGTCTTTGCTCTAAAGATATGGAGACATTATTTATATGGAGAGACATTCCAAATATACACTGATCATAAAAGTTTGAGGTATCTGCCAAATTAGAAGGAGTTTAACATGAGACAGAGGAGATGGATAGAGTTGTTAAAGTATTATGACTGTATGATTGAGTATCATCTGGAAAAAGCTAATGTGGTGGTAGATGCATTGAGTAGGAAGTCAAATAACAGTGTAGCTCGTATTTAGTTATCGAGGTTACTGAGCTTAATTTAATTGAGAGTTTTGAATGTAGAGTTAAATCTAGAAAAAAAATGAAGCATTGATTGTTACACTGAGACTGATGCCGATGTTGCATGACAGAATTAGGAAAGTTCAAAGTAAAGATCTCGAAATGGTAAAGCTTATAGAGAAGTTAAAAATGAATCCAGATTCTAAGTTTGAATTGAGAGATGAAACACTGTGGTTAAAACAGAGGTTGTGTGTGCCTGACATCAATAATCTAAGGAGAGCAATTCTAAAGGAGGCACATGTAACGGCTTATACTATGCATCTTGGTACCACCAAGATGTCTAATACACTGAAGCAACATTTCTGATGGCTGGGAATGAAGAAGCAAGCAACTGACTTTGTAGCTAAGTGCTTGACATGTCAACAGATTAAGGCTGACATCAGGCTAGGAAGCTTTATTTGTTACCCATTCCCGAGTGGAAATGGGAACAAATTACCATGGATTTCGTAATGGGATTGCCAAAGACTCCAATGAAAAATGATGTTATATGGGTTGTGGTAGATTGATTAACTAAGTTGACTCATTTCTTACTAGTGAGAGAGAATAGCTTACTAGATCAATTAGCTCGAGGGTATATAAATGAGATACAGTCTGGTGTCCATTATAATGGATAGGGATTCTGGATTTCCTTCGAGGTTCTGGAAGAGTCTATAGTCAACTATGGGTACAAAGTTGAACTTTAGTACTACATTGCATCCTCAAACAGATGGACGGAGTGAGAAGATGATCAAGACTATTGAGGACATGCTCAGAGCATATGTATTAGAGTTTCAAGGATCATGGGATATGTATATAGCCTTGATTGAATTTGTATATAACAGTCATTATCACAATAGTATTATAATGGAACCGTACAAGGCATTGTATAGCAGAAAATGTGATCGCCTGTGTATTGGGATGAAGAAGGTTTGAGAATGATAGAAGGCCCAGAGTTAATACAAGATACTGTAGATAAGGTGAAATTGATCTAAAATAGAATAAAAGTAGCTCAAGATAGACAGAAGAGCTATGTGGATTAGCACCGAAGGGATATGGAATACAGTGTAGGAGACAGAATGTTTCTGAGAGTCTAGCTTTGGCGAGGAGTACTAAGGCTCGGTAAAAAGGGTAAATTGAGCCCTAGATATTTTGATCCTTATAAGATCCTGGAGAGGATTGGACCATTAGCATACAAATTAGCCTTACCAAACGAGATGTCTCAAATACACAGTATATTTCATGTGAGTATGCTCAGAAGGTATTAGTTAGATCCGATGCATGTGTTACCAGCTCAGGAGATCAAAATATCTAGTAACTTGAGTTATGTTGAGAAGTCGATCAAGAAAGTGGGATATTAAACAAAACAGCTGAGAAACTGAGTAATTCCATTAGTGAAAGTCCTTTGGAAGAATCACTAGAGTAAGGAAGCGACTTAGAAAACGGAGGAGCATATGAGGAAACAATATCCCCACCTGTTCAAACAATCAGGTAAGAATTTTGAGGACGAAATTCCTTAAGGAGGGGAAAATGTAACATTCCGTTATCCCATAATAAGGGATAGAACCCTAGGATACTATAAATGAGAGATTACTGAGAATTTAGGAAGTGCATTTCATGCTTTTGCATATTATAGCATACACACACAGGTGAATATTAATGTTTCCACATAGTAAAATGATTGTACATGCATTCATTGACATTTTTCCATGTATAATTGATTTATAAGTGTGATTTTTATAAGAGTGGAGGTTAATATATGTATTGAAAATTGCAAGGGTGTGTATTGGTATTGATTTGGAAATTTTGTTGAAATTTAGAAAATTTCTAAAAATTTGGGTATTTTTTTATTAAGAAAAATGCCAAGTGGCAGGACAATTAATTTATGGTAGTAGAAATAGGAGTCAAATGGCAGTGGAAATTTTGATAAATGACCTTAGGAATTATTGACAAGTTTCATTGAAATTTGGGAGACAATTGGGTTAGAAATTGGAGTTAAGTGGACTAGTTTTATAAAAGAATCAATTGTAAACCTATGGAGATTGGACACGTGTGTCACTTTCCAAACCATGCCCTACCCGACAATTCTTTTAACTTAAGAAGACCATTTAATTGTCTCTCATCTTGCTTTTTTCTTCCTTTCTTCATAATCTTCTTCTTTTTCACGATTTTGCTTCACCAACCTTCATCTACATTACACTTTGGCTTTATCTATCATTTGCTACTTCACTATTGTTGTCTTCTTCATCTTGTCTTTGAAACCCAACCTAACCCACCATAGAAAGTTGATGATCGTGAGTATAAAGGACTAGGGTTTCTTGGTGATTTTTGAAGAAGAGTAAATCCAGTTATACTATGATCTTTATAGGTAGTGTTAAATGAATCTAATATGATGAGTAATTTGAAATGGATAATCATGATAATGAAATTTTTTTTTATGTTAACGTGAGAGGTAATAGTAATAAAGAGATCATGTTTTAAATTTTTGTGAGTTAATGTTATACATGAGTTGTTTGAGTAAGAAGCAATTATGATGATAAAATTTAAGAGATGAATGATTATGAACAATGAAGTTTGAAAAATGATGATGTGTGGATGAAGATGTAGATGAGGCTATGCCTTATTTTTGTGTTATAAGGAATGATAAATTATGAGTTTTAAGTTAATAAAAAGGTGGGTTATGGTTTCTTGAAATGAGGTATATTAAAGTGATAGTTAGAAATGAAATAAACGTGTTAATGAAATAGAAAATGTGTAGAAAATTGATGATGAGAGAGTATATGAATATGTCTTGTTTTTGTGGATAAGGCTAATACCTTGTATGATTTGTTTTGGTCAAAGTTTAAATTGGTAAGTAAGGTAAAAATAAAGAAGTTACGAACTTGAACTGATGGATTTTGACAATGAATGGTTTGATGTTTATGAATGAGACATAGTATGGAAGGAGATTGGATTTTCATGAATGATGAGACTAAGTTTGAAATGGTAAGTTAAATGAGTAGAAGTTGAGAGTTTAATATAATCAAATTGGTATTTGAATTAGTGTGGACTGATGTTGTATTAGAGGTAGTTAATTCTGGGAAATTTGGTGTGAAATTGGTGTTAGGACATGTATTGAATTCGGATGAATGGAGGAGGAAAATTGCAGGGCACAATCGTGGCCCTCACCCCACGATTGTGACCCTACAGAAAAAGATTCTGTCACAATCGTAAAATAACTCCAAAAGTTTATGTCACGATCGTGGCCAGACCTATGGAGAGAAAGAGTTATCTTTTGAGTAAAGTATAAACCAAACAATGCTAGGGTGCTCCCTTATGAGATATTTAGGCTTGAATAGGATCCTGAATGAACCTAGTTGATGTTGAATGAGGTGTTTAAAGTGAGAAAAGGGTATTAGGCACTATAAGGATGATTGGAAATTAATGTTAATTGTTTATAAAATGTGTATTAAGGAAATATACTCGAGAATTATCATTGAACATGTATTATACATAACACATATATATGTGCATATGATTGAGTATTCATGCGAATGTGCAACGTAGTAATATGTAAGTATGTGTGATTGCATGATATAGAAGAGCAAATTGAGTGACCGGTTCCAGACATTCCTGAGACTTCAAGACAATTAGCTAACAGAAGCAAACTATAAGTAACCTAAGATGGTCTCACCTTGATTGCTTGTTTGTTAAATTATATATATGGAATTATTATGTAATGTGTAAGTATTGATTCTGGACATTAAATGTCCAAGGCGTTTGATGCATGAATAAAACATTAGAAGTGCTCATTAAATGTGAATTTGATGAAATAAATGGTTCTTAACTTGTATGTTGAATGCCAGACTAAGGTCCGATGACAAATGTGAATTAAAAAGAGAATGTGAATGTGATTGATTAAACATAATGATTGAATATGTGTAATGCATTTCATTTCTTGAATGCATAAAAATATAAAGGCAATTGTGACCGAAATTGCCAGTGAAAAAAAACTTAAAGATCATAACGTAGTAAGAGCCTCTGGCTCGCTATGTAAAATAAGTCATGTATCCCTAATGGATAAGGGATAGTATTAATGAGCTCGGCATCCACAACAGATACAGGACAGTGAAAAAGACACTCGGTCACAACAACATAATCAACGAATGTGAGTCTCATGAACATTACATATACACATAAATTGTATGATTTGAATGATTGTAATATAATGTGAATTGAGTGGAGTGAAAAATGTGAAAACTTATGTACCAAGTGTTTTATGATGATACATGAAAAATGAAATGATGGAAATTATGTGATTGTATGTGTTGATGTGATATGTGTTATAGGTGAAACATCAAGGATGGTTAAGACACTGAGTTTGCAAAACTCACCAAAATTGCAACATTGACTTTTCAGGTTCGAGAGTTACGATTTAGCTTCTAAGACAACTTAGAAGAGATCTAGCACTGCTTTTAGATAGAATACATAGCTCAAAAGTCGGTCAACTGGGACTGAAGGAATTAGTTAAACTTTTTGTATAATTCCTTATGTATGTAGCACGTTTTGTAACAGACCTGCAGACTCTGATAGGTTGTCGATATTGTATATACATGGATGTTTTATAAAGTGCTATATTGTAAATCTTGGTTTATGAAATGAAATGAGAAAATTTAGGGTTTTAAACATTGTGATATTTATTTTTTTAATTTATGATGCCATGAGATGACAGAAAGTGATATAGTTAGCGCGTCATTTTCTTCGTACATATGTATGAACGTCTGACCGGCGTACGGGCACGTGTTGGATGGGAGTGGGGTGTTATATATACACTCTACAAAATTACCCAATGCTTAACATTATCACTTAACAATACTAATACATCTTTACATTTATATGGTAATCCAGAAGAAAACATACAATTTCCTTTCTTCATTACATATACAAACATTTATAACTAAAAACGCATTCCAAAAGTATATTTTCTTCTATTTGTTGGCCTTAGTCCCTATAGATGTTCCCTGTACCTTACCCCTATGACTTGGACCTACACGGATTAACACCCATGCTAAGCTTGAAAGCCTAGTGGGGAAACCACTTAGTTTAGATGCCTGTAAATATTCCCTGTACCTCACTCCTATAACTTGGACCTACATGGATTAACACCTATGTTAGGCTTGAAAGCCTAGAGGGAAAAATACTTAGTTTGGATGACCACTTACAGTAGTCATCCACCAAGCACACACATTCAGAAATACCACAACTCATATACCATAAATTCACATTTATGAACCAAACATTGATATTCAATGCTCATGTAAAAAATGATGATGTACTTAACCAAAGTACATAATGCAAATATGCTTCAACATATTATCCATATACCGAAAATGAACATTTATAAGCCAATTATTGATATTCAACACTTACTGATACAAATTATCAATATAAATGCACATCATTATAATCAATACAAATGCTCTTCAATACCAATTATTCATGCTGTCGTGCTTTATTTCTTATTATGACTTTTAAGTTTCCTTTCTGTGTAACATCTCGTTTCCAGAGAACGGGTCGGACCAGAGAAACGGGTCCAGGTGTGGTAAATTACCACACCTCATGCTCATGCAGTTG
>JANQBM010560885.1:0-16576 GCA_025594535.1 Erythroxylum domingense | reverse complement strand
CTCTACCAAAGTGAACATAACTACTAGCAATGAAGAGCCTGATTTAACTAAGCAATGGTACTCAAGGTTGGGACATGCTGGAAATAAAAGTGTTGCATCTCAGTAAACAATAACTAATTCCAGAAAAAGACATAAAGAAGTTGGAATTATGGAAATCATGTGTGCTACGAAAGCACCACAGGACAAGTTTTCATAAAGGAGTAAAGAAGGCTAAAGGAATTATGAAGTATGCCCACAGTGACCTTTGGGGTCTAGCACAAGTGCCTACTGTAGAAGGGAATAGATTTTTCATCTCTATTATAGATAATAAGTCTAGGAAATCCCAGGTCTACCCTATGAAAAAAAAAGATGAAGCACTGGAAATCTTCATCAAATGGCATACACTCATGGAAAATCAAACAGGGAAAAGGCTAAAATGCTTAAGGACTGACAATGTTCTAGAGTACTACAATAAAGAATTTGAAGATTATTACAGTAAGAAAGGCATAAGACTGTTAGAGCAACACCTCAGCAGAATAGTGTAGCCGAGAGGCTCAACAGGACACTGCTAGAAAAGACCAGATGCATGCTCCTATCCTCAGGATGCTCACAATCACTATGGGGTGAGGCTATCAAGATTGCTGCCTACTTAGTAAATAGACTACCCACTTCAGCAAATGACTGCAAAACACCTCAAGAAATATGGAATGGGAAGAAGCCTAACCTAGCTCACCTAAGGACCTTCGGCTATACAACATATGCTCACTAAAAAGAAGGAAAACTGGAACCTAGAGCAGTAAAGGGAAGCTTCCTAGGTTATCTAGATGGAGTTAAAGGATATAAAATCCTACTGCTTCAACAGGGAGGTTTTAAGAACCTTATTAGTAGAGGCGTGATATTTAAGGAAAATGAATTTCCTTTGTTATACTGGAACAATGCAGATTCTAATCTACAAGAGGAAGTCCAGAAATAACTTGGGTCTTCAAGCTCTTTATTCCTCTTCTATGTGCCACTAGAAATAGAAGCAAAAGAAGGAAGTACACAAAATCATGATGAGGAACCTATGGAAGGCCCTGTTCATCATAAACAAAGGACTGAAGAAGTCGAAGATGTAATTGAGGATAGAATCCCTCAGATAGCTGTAAAAAGTTCACCTAAAGCTCTACAAGACTATCAGCTCACAAGAGACAGACAACCAAGACAAAGAATACCTAATATGAGGTACTATGATTCTAACATAGTTGAATATGCTTGTCTGGTTGTAGAGTCTATAACTTACAGGGTACTTGAAACCTATGAAGAAGTAATGAGCAGAAATGATGTTCAAAACTGGAAGTTGGCCAGCAAGAATGAATACTCCTCCCTAATGAAGAATAAGACCTTGGTTCTAGTGCCTAAACCTCCTAAAGCAAAGATGATTGAAAATAGATGGTTATTCAAACTAAAAGAGGGAGTTACAGAGGTAGAAATTAGGATATACAAGGCTAGGTTAGTAGCTAAAGGATATAGACAGAAAGAGGGAGTTGACTACAAGGAAATTTTCTGACCAGTAGTTAAGTTCAAGACTATTAGATTCATCCTAGTGCTAACTACAATCTATGATTGGGAGATCCATCAAATGTATGTCAAGACAACCTTCTTATATAGAAAGCTTGAGGAAACTATCTACATGAAACAACCTATCGGTTTTGTAGATAAAGAAAAGCCTGACCATTTTTTCTTGCTTCAGAAATCCCCATATAGACTAAAGCAAGCACCTAGATAGTGGAACAAGAAGTTTTATGAAGTAGAAACTGATATGAAGTTCACTAGGAGTGCCTACGACTATTACCTTTACTATAAGGATTTAGGAGAAATAGAGGTTGTGTATATGCTAGTGTATGTAGATGACTTATTCATCACTAGAAAGAACCTCAGCATAATAGTGGATGTGAAGAATGCCCTATGTGAACACTTTGAAATGAAGGATTACATCAAAAAGTTTCTTACACAGTTCAACATGGAACAGGCAAAACCAAGTCCTATTCTTATAGGCTCACATCTAAAAATGGTGGCCAGTAGTTGTCCTCAAACTGAGGAAGAGAAGAGAGCTATGGTTAACTACCCTTATAATGTTAAAGTTGGTATTATAATGTATGTGATGTTGTGCACAAGACTAGATCTAGCATACTCAATCAACATCCTAAGCAAGTTCATGGTTAATCCAGGACTTAAGCACTGGCAAGGACTGAAAAAGATCCTCAGATATCTAGCTAGAACCCTAAACTACAGTTTTTGTTTCTTTAAAGATAAATTAGATAAATACAATAATATATGCATACAAGGCTTTGTAGATGCAGATTATGTAGCAGATAAAGAGAACAAAAAATCTATATCAGCATATTACTTTACGTCAGCAGGAAACACAATCAGTTGGAATTCATAGCAACAATCAACAGTATCACTATCAATCACAGAGGCAAAATATTATGCAATCACATAGGGAGTAAAAGAGCTAACATAGTTGATAGGCATTTTAAACGAAATACATGTTAACTTAGCTACTTCAATAGTGTACACAGATAACCAAAGTGCGCATTACCTAAGTAAAGACCTTGTCTTGCATGAGAGATCCAAGAATATAGATGTGCGGCTTCACTTCGTCAAGGACAGAATATCGCAGGGCCTCTTCACATTGGAGAAAATCACAGGTGAGTACGAAGATTGTCATAAAAAGGAACTTCACATACTGTAGAGATTATCTACAGATCTGTGAAATCCCTTGAAGACAATAACCTTCGAAGAAGAAATCACCTGATCTCACGCAAGCTGAGTTGGCTCGGGTTGCTCTCAAAAATCACTCACAAACTAGTGTTAACGTCAAAAATCAGTAGAGAAAGAGGGATAAATGTGAAGTAAAACATGGTTCTCCACCAATTTTTAACGTAAACAACAAATCTGAGGTCACAAGGATGAGTATTCACATTTGGGGATTTAGGGATTTCATGTGTGTGTGTGTGGTGTCGAGAATGTTCTTACATTAACAGATAAGAGAAATCAATGGTTTGTGTACAGTAGAGGACCTATAGAAGAATAAAGCAAAACGCAGAGTACAAAAGACTTGATAAAATACAACATACAAGAAGGTTTTTTAAGTGACTCACATGAGAGGCGCATGTTGGATGAACGTTAAAGTTTATCCTTTTCTTTCGGTCTCTATTAAAAAGGATGAAATAAAACCAACTAATACATGAAGCCTATATAAAGACATAAACCACATCAGTTCAGCACACAATACACACACAGTTTTCATTATCATTACTCAAAGCAATCTATGAGAGATTTACGAATAGGAGATTAGAATTTAGAGAGTTGCTAAGAGTACTTACAAAGAGTACGAGTGAGTTCATAGGGTACTCTAGCAAGTATTTTCTCAAAACACTTATTCTCTTGTAACTTGTATATTCTCTTTATGATCTTAGTGAAATTAGCTATATGAGATTGACCCTTAGACATAGATAGCATTAAGCTATCGAACCAAGTAAATCACTGTATGTTCTTCTTCTTTCTTTCAAGCTTAACAAACCTAAACAATCAAATTATTTCTTCATCAATATCTTGCAAAAGAAGATAGCAAAATTTGAAGGTTATTCCCAACATATAGGAAAGGAATTTAAAATCTTAGATGATTATATGATGCTAGAGAATTGATTCATATATAATCAACTTGGATATGAAACTCACAGCAAATTCTGAGACAACCTTGATCCTAGGTGTTTTGAGATGGCAGAAACATCTATACAACAAATATTGAGTGTTCGTTCTTGAAGTCTTACGAACCAACTCATAATTGAGATTCAGGTTTATACTCTTTGTATCTGTTTACGTTGGTTTTGGGTTATTGTCAATCTCATGTTGATCCTTGTAGTTACTACTATACTTAATCATAGAATTCTCTTTATAAAGCAGGAATTAATGTGAAAACAAATATATTTGAGGTTTATTGGTAAAGAAGATTAAAAGCTTCCGCTTTTAAAAGATTACTAAATAAAACGACTAAAATTTTGTACAACTTGATGTATACTTTCAAATTATAATGTGCGAACCCTTGAAAAAAATGTAAAAATACTAAAATATTAGAAAAATACTCTCAAGCAATGTCACGTTTGTTTACACAAGAGGTTCTATGAGACGAGTCCAAAAGAGGGAATGCAAGGACGCTATGGTAAAAGAGGGCGTAGGATTGTTATTGTGCATAAAGTGGAATAAAAGGCTGCTATTAAAGATGAGTTCGATGCATGGAGCCCTATCAATCGCTGCTACAGACAGTACAAAGTTACTGGGGAGATCAATCCAACAAAGCTCTAACAAATGCTCCTGAACACGAGTGCTTTTGGTGGTAATACTATCTTACGTGTACTTTTGTGTTATGATGGATTATAGATGTGATCATTAACAGTAAAGACGACTGCTAGTATTCAACCCTGAACGTTATTGACTGTGAATACATTATCTTAGATGAAATTGAGTAAGAGATCTTGTCATATGCCATAAGTGACTCTTTACACGCTATCTTTCTTTAACTCTCTCTATTGCTAACCTTCCTCCAATTGTTAAACTTATTCTTCCTAACAAAATCGAAAATCTTGTGATAGTGATAGCGAGAGGCGACCTAATAGATACAAAAAGACCAGTTCTGCAACTTTAACCTCCATCTTTTCAAGTTTATTTCTTCTTTTCATCTTTCATTTTTGTTCATTTAAATGTATGAGATTGATGGATTGTATGACAATAGATTTGGGATTGATTATGATGTTCTAACTTTTCTTTAAGGATTTTGACTTGATTTAATGTTAATCAAGTTATTTTTGTGTTAATCTCATTAGGTGTTGTGATTAATTACTGTAACTTCATGCTTCGGTAATAAATCAAAAGGGTGAACCACATGCAAAATGATTGGGTTGGATTAATAAGAGTTAAGCGATCCAATAGACCACGTAATTAATCAAATTGGTTTTTATATGGAGAGAGATATGGTGTGAGACTCGATCGTTTATTAGAAAACTTATGAACTAACTAGGGTTACGGCTGCTTGTAATTGAGAGATTACATGGCCGATACTAAACTTAATTAGGGATTATTATTTAGGGCTTGCGAGTATAACTCGAGAGAGAGTAATCCTCTCTTTGATAGTCTAGAACTGTCACCTCATTAACACATAAATGACTAGGTTAACATTAATGATACCCTCTCTCATAATTTGGTAATTCTTCTTGTATAATTTTCCATTATTAAGTTGGTGGTGCTCAATTTGTTTTTGTTCGTGTTAATTTTGCAATTAAATTTTCTATCAATCTATCTTCACGTGTTTACTCTTCTATTTTGTTTTTATTAATTTTTTTAAGCTAAGATAACTTAGGATTAGAATAGTTCACAATTCCTCGTAGGATCGACACTTTACGTACTACAATTCACGACCTGTGCACTTGTAGTATTTTGAGGGCTTATAAATTGTAAAACTTGCCCAACACAACATTCAACAAGTTTTTGGCGCCATTGCCGAAGAGTTGGTAAGATTAGTTTAATAGTTTTAGTTTAAAGAATTATTACCCTCTCTTGTGATTTTGGTACCCAATCACACCAAATTGAAAAAAAGGGAAAGAAAGAAGGGAAGGAATTTTAGGGTCAAAGTAGAACACATCGATTTGGACATCACAAGGCAACTATTAGGAATCCAAAAAGTTAATTGATGGAGGAAATATATTATAGGTAGCAAAGGATCCTTGTGGACTTCAATGAGGGACAATTTTTTCAGGGAAGTCATCATCCTTATTTGAACACGTACAATCTGGGATGGTAGAACCACCCAGATGTTTGTCGGTCTAACAATGAATAGACTCACATGGGATATTAAGAACTATTGAAATTTCATCAAGATGAGTCTAGTTCATTGGATTCTAAATTGGACAAGATCAAGGATAAGCTCATGAACATGGAAGAGGACCAGAAGAGAATTTGAGCAAGTAACAGAAGACCATGCTTCTTCTATTTATAACTTAGATATTCAAATGAGACAACTTTCCCGTGACTTCTGTAAGAGAAGTGTGGAAAACTTTCTGAGCAATATAGAAGTAGATCTAAGAGAGTAGTGCAAGGTTATCGTACTTAGGAGTGAGAAAGAGCTAGAAACACCAACGAAAAAACAAGCTAAATCCCAACCTGTAGAAGACCAAGAGAACAAGAAAGAGGATGAAGAAAGGAATGAGGACCCTCCATACATTCCTCCTCTATCCTCATTCTGGAAAATTGATGTGATCGAATCTTTAAAGGAGCAAGAAGAAGAAGAACAGATGATAATGAACATAGAGCTTAAAGTAGATATGAAAGTCTTTGTTCATAAAGTGGAAGAGGAAGAAGAGGTGGGGCTGACTAAGGAAGAATATGAACAACTCACCCTCTTATAGACAAGTTGCTGGATGCAGTAGAAGATTCAAGGAGTTTTGTTATTTCCTATTTATCTTACAATTTGTAGCTTATTTATAGGTTACAAAGCTAAAATTGGGTAACACGAGTGGAAATAAGCCACTCATAATTGATCCTAGCTAAGTTTTGAAGGATGCAAGGTCAAGCTAATGATCATAAATTAGCATGTTTAGTAGTTATATTTAAATTTTTGTGTAATTAGATTTGTTTTCAATTCCATAATGAGTTGGAATGGGTTGGATCACTAATTTTCTTACTCTCTTGAATCATTCATAAGATAGGAAAACACTCTCGGTGTCAAGTGAATTTGGTCTTAACACTATAGCTATCAACACTTTAATTGTCATGATAAGTTCTATACTCTTAACTCTTATCTTTTCATTTATGTCTTTATCCTGCCATTATGTTTCCATATTATTTCTTTTTTATTCCCACCTTAATTGTTGTTGTTTGCTCTTCTCATATTGAGGACAATGCCTTGTCCAAATGTGGGCAAGGTTATGTGCATGTATGCTTTTATTTTGAATGTGGATTTTGCATATCGTATGTTAGTTTGCTTAAGGTTGCATGATTTGATTCATGTGAATGTGTCAATGGCTAAGACTTAATGGAATCAACTTATCTTTAAACATAATCTTTTAGGTTGCTAAGATTTATTAGCTTGTGGAATTAGTGTTCTAAGTTGTTTCAGTTAAATATGCATGTTAATTAGGATATGATGTTAGTTCATTCACCCTAATATTTTGTCACATTCATTTATAATTTTAGGCTAGTCGATTAAGTAGCATCGTTAGTATCTTTCCATGAGAATTACTTGGTAAAATAAGTGAAGTAGGCAAAAATAAAAAATAAAAAAGAGAGTTTAAATATTAATTAAGTAACTATTCTGTTAGACTCAGGTTATGAATAGAGCTAGTAGCCAGTTGAGAATGTGATATAGTTGAGTAACCTGGGGACATTCATCATAAATGTTTGCCTTTACGTCAAAAGGCTATAAGACATTCTAACCAAGTCACTTAATAAAAACACGACCTAGTTAAGTAACCAGATTGACATTCATCACAAATGTTTTCCTTCTCGTAAAAAGACTAGGTTCCTGTCAACCAAAATCAACAAAATTAGTGTTTTTTCAAGTAAGCCTACCGATCTTTATCAATGGCTTGAATTTTTATGAAAACCTACTTAGGGATAGTTACAATTTTTGATTGACTAAATAATTATCAATGTATGTGTGCAAGTGATAGGAGTGAATGAATGTGACATTAAGTCTTGATTAGTTTGTATATTTAGTCCGAATTACTTAGACACAGATTTCACAAGTTAATATGTAGGAACAACTTAAATGATCGTGCTTGTAGTTAAATTTGTTTCATGAAGTTTAATTCCATTGTCCCATTATTACATTATATGTGTTCTGTTGTTAATTATATTTGGTATGTGTGTTTTGATTGTTTTGTCTTTGCTTGAGGACAAGCAAAAGTTTAAGTGAGGGGATATTGATAGTGGTAGATTGTGTAATGTTTTAGTAGGCAGGTTAGTATGTGTTTAGTTATTAAATTAAATAATTAGTGAAAGTTTAGGTTATAATTGTTGTTTAGTTAGAAATTTGTGTTTTGAGTGTTTTATGGGTTAGAGTATGCCATTGAGCTTAAATTTTGTGTATTTGAGGTGTTTTGACGTGTTTGTTAGTGTTTTAGATCAAATATCGAAGAACGGAGGAGAATCGGAGAAGGACCAGAACCTAACCCTAGACCACGATCGTGGCCTATATGCCACAATTGTGACAAAAGCATGGTGGATCTACCATGATTGTGGCTTCCTCTGCCATGATTGTGATAGGGAGCAAAATCTTGGGCCATAATTGTGCTCACGATAGAAGACAACCTTCCGGATTTAAGTTTTCAAGGGACTTTTCAGACTTTTTGGACATGGGAAGACCCTAGGGTTTACCCTAAATGGAAAATACTATATAAAGAAAGAGAAATGATCTAGAAAGCAACTCCATTCTCTGCCACTTTTGGAATACTCCAAAAAGAAGAAGAAGAAGAAAGAGAGAGAGAGGGAAGAGCAAGGAAGAAGACCTATTCTGCAGCTTCAACCTCCATCTTTCCAAGTTTATTTCTTTTTTCCATCTTTCATTTTTGTTCATTTAAATGTATGAGATTGAGATGGATTGTATGACAATGGATTTGGGATTGATTATGATGTTCTAACTTTTCTTTAGGGATTTTGATTGATTTAATGTTAATTTAGTTATTTTGTGTTAATCTCATTAGGTATTGTAATTAATTGCTATAACTTTAGGCTTTGGTAATAAATCGAGAGGGTGAATAGAATGCAAAATGATTAGGTTGGATTAATGAGAGTAAAGCAATCCAATAGACTAAGTAATTAATCAAATCAATTTTTATATAAAGATAGATCTCATGTGAGACTAGATTGTTTATTAGAAAGCTTAAGAACTAAATAGGGCTAGGGTTGCTTGTAATTGAGATAATACATGTTCAGTACAAAACCTAATTAGGGATTATTATTTAGGGCTTACGATTATAACTCAAGAAAGATTAATCCTCCCTTCGATAGTCTAACACCGACACCTCATTAGCACATAAATGACTAGGTTAGCATTGATGATAGAAAAAATCTGCTTTCTCATAATTTGGTAATTCTTCTTGTGTAATTTTCCATTGTTATGTTGGTGGTGCTCAATTTGATTTTGTTTATGTTAATTTTACAATTTAATTTTCTATCAATCCATCTTCATGTGTTTATTCTTCTGTTTAATTTTTATTTTTCATCTTATTAATTTTTTAAGCCTTAAATTACTTAGGATTAGATTAGTTCACAACTCTTCGTAGGATCGACACCTCATGTACTACAATTCGTCTCCTGTGCACTTATAATACTTTGAGGGCTTATAAATTACAAAACTTGCCCAACACAACATTTTACAGAGGTCAACCCATATTTATTCATAAATGGAAACCTAGGATAACCTTTGATAGGGAGTGTGTGGAATTTTTTCTGTGTAGGTGCATTTGCATAATTTTTCCCTTGAACTTTGGACAAGTGAAGGTTGGGTATGTAAAATTATGTGCAGAGGTTGAAAGAAATGATATACTACCTAGTCTTCTACCAATTCTCAAGTTGGGTGAAACTGGGGAGATTGTGAAATTTGAAGTTAAGGTGACATATCTCTAAAAGCCTTATAATTCAACCAAGAAATGGGTCTGTATAGGAAAAATTTTTCAAACTGGATGGTAGGATGAGTTATTGGGGGTTAAATCTTCTTCAGTAGATAATGATGAGGGTGCAGATGTACAAGTTGATGCAAATGAGAATTCAGGTAACTCAATTATAGATACTCCAGATACAGAAGGTGGGAAGCCCAATATAATATCTAGACATAGCTCTCGGCTACAAGAACTTGATAACCAGGAAGACGTAACTACTACACTAGATTCATAATTAGTGGAAGAAGAGATAAAAGATGAATTTGGTCTACTAGAAAATGATTTAATAAGCAACCTTCTGCTGATACAAGCAGAGTGTGACAGAATTATTGAGATAGCAGAAAGGTTTTATGAGAGTTCCCCTAATTCCAAAAGAATATCAACTAAAAGGAAAACCAAAAAGAAGGGGTATTTCCCTTAAATGATCATTCTAATTCGGAACACAAGAGCGTTAAATGACCCTCTCAAACAGTCTATGATTAGAGAATTAGTAATGGATAGGAAGTCAATTATGGTCGGCCTCTTTGAGACAAAAATGAAGAATCCATATATTTAGAAAGGACTGTATTTTTAAGTGCTTAATGGAAGATAATTACTACTCATTTTCTTCATTATAATGTTCAGATTATCTGTTTATTCATGCAGCTTTTATTGCCAACAACAAACAGCAAATATTTAACTAAATTTATTTGCTATAATCAATTGATGTACTCTTTTTTTGTAACTATTAGAGGATTTTGAATTTGTAGGCAGATTAAGTGACTCATTGTAATGATGATTGGTAGCTTTTGATAGTATTAATACTATTCCTTTTATTTTTCAAAAAAAAAAAAATCTTGTCTAAATTACCCATCTTCCTGAGGAAAGTCATATTAATAATACTTCTTTACCTTTGCTTATTCCCTACAATATATATTTCAGAAATCGTTCTTGGACTAGAAGTATTAGCAACACTTTTACTAGAAATCGTCTAAAGGTTAAAGAAATCATCCAGAGTTCTAGTTTATTAGTGCAGCCTAAAATCTACTACTGTTGAACAATATGTTAAATTGAAAATTCTAAAGGAACTCATCCCTCTTTGGAGAGAGTAGAATCATACCCATCTCCATGTTTAAGCTATTCACCTTGTTCTTAGACTTCATGGAAGAAAAGAAATCCCTACTACATCCAGGATATCACTTCTTGACATTGCTTATACTATATACTAAAATGCACTAACTTGGTACTTTATTGACAACCTTTAATAATGGAAGTGTCATCCTTACCATTATCCCTAATTTCAATATCAGGTTTTATGATCCCGCTTTATATGAAAGACTCGAGGTCCAGATTCAGATCACTGGAGCAGAATACGATCCTACAATGATTATGGCTACTTCATATAATTAAGTGATATATCATTTACAGAACCATGATGTAGATCTTAATTTCCCAAATTCTACCTTTGATGCTCTGTATATGATAACATATCAAGCTCATGAATAGACTACCATCATTTAAGTCCCTAAACAATTACCTACAATGGAGCTTGAAAATTTGGATGTCCGACTCGGGCCTAGATGACATGACCGATCAATAGAAAGACTCCAAGAATCTACCTTTGTCATATATTCCATACATCACACTAGATAGATATCATATTCATGGAATACGATTCACTTTCAAGATGCCTTGGTGGTGAAATTCTACCTTTGATGCTCTGTATATGATAACATATCAAGCTCATGAATAGACTACCATCATTTAAGTCCCTAAACAATTACCTACAATGGAGCTTGAAAATTTGATGCCTATAGAATGAATCACTGATCATCAAAAAGTGTTATATGCTCATCACAAGCATTCCTTTCACATAACTGCTCCTATTCCCAAGAAACTAAGAGATGGATTAGTGAAATCTATCTACACCAGGCCCAATGAAGATCAACCTAGACCTCAAGTACATTTGGCCCTATTTTGATGCTTCAACCAGCATTCTCACTCAAAGAAGGCAAAGATGGACCTCCAATCCATTACTTCAAATATGATGGAGAATCTTTACACATCAACCATCATCGTGCACATTTTTTCTAAGATGTAGATCCATCCATTTGTTATCATGATTCAAATAGTGATTATGAGATCTATGTTCGAAGGAGGAAGAATGAAGAAAGAAGAAGCCAACAACCCAGAGCAATCCATCATTGTCAACCTTTTCCACAATTCTATCGTCGACATAATGATCATGATCATGATTCTAAACCGTAAGTTGGGCTTAAAAACTCAAAAATAAAACCTAAGGACCTGCAGAAACTACTCAAAGTTACTGAAAAGGAACAACTGTTCACTATAGATCCAATACCCAACAAACCTCAGCCAGTTATTCCTTCAATTCTTTTTGTACCTACTCCAGCCCTAATTCTTTGTATGATGGAGAAACCATATAAGGATAAATTTCCTCCTCTGGAGCTGCATATAGATTAACATAATAGGGATATATCTAACCCCTTATATATGTGCTCCAGGAATTACTTCCGAAGGAACCATTATATCAAATCCTGTTGATAAGGTACTTAATTGGAAAACTGATAATGTTGTGGCCTAAAATAACATTCTTCATATAATTGATTCTAAGCTTGATGGTCTTAATCGATATACTCAAGCTACGTAAAAAAAGAGTAGAAGTAGTCTCTTCTCGGATCCAAAAACTATACACATCTTTGAAAGATCAAATGGCACAATATTTTGGACATGATTTTACTAATAAAAATCAAGAACTTTGAAGGGTGAAAGAAGTGCTTCAATAAGTGGAAGATGATATGCAAATAGAACAGTCTAAGACTATATGGAGCCTATCCAACTACTTTTCTAGTTATACAACTAGTTTGTTCACCTCCAACTTATCCTTAAGCTACTAATTATGACAAAATCTTCAACATCAATTATCCTTTAATTAGGTAGCATATCCATTCTACAAGCAGTAAGCCCAAATCCCCTAAATCTTCAAAACCTAAATCCAAAAAGATTTATGATCCTTCATCTTCATATACCAAACCTACTGAACTATGGAAAAAAAACCTTTCGGATCAAAACTCCACCTTCTTCACCACCAAAAACCTAACAGTGTCCATCTACAAGAAAAGATAAACTTCCTCAATAAGAGTTCATTGCAACTTTTACACAAACATCTACTCCAGAAACATCTGGAGAATTCACCCCTGAGCATTCTAATGTATCTGATCGATCTTCTTAAATAACTGAACTATCTTCAGAAGAATCAGAACAAGATGCTGATTTATCCAATCTAGCTTAGATTATGATTACTATACCTGAAGTAACTGAAATTGAACTAGAAATCAGTGATACTTAATTTACAGGGACTAAACCATTCAGATTGAACCACCACCAGCACAAATACCACCCACCAGACCTACTTCAGGACCCTGGTTTACATTTGATGATCGTTCACCTAAAAAATAGAGAGAATGCCTCCATGAATTTGGAGTATGGATTGATTTGTATATGAGTCGACCAAATAACCCATTACAGGATATTTTGTCTGAATTTACTTCTCATTTTATTGGTAACTTATAAGAAGTTTAGATACTATCAAAGACTCTAGTATATTCAAGTTATCTCTATAGGAATTCTTTTTGGAGTCATTAACAAAGAATTTTTTTTTAGATTTCCAACTCATTGATAACTAAATCAGGCAAAAATATTTTGAGATGAAATGTTATCCCCTAGACAGATAGGATTTGCAAAAGCATTTTCAATGTATAACGGAAAAATACTATCTTCTTAATGGATTTAACAATGTCAATCTTTGTTATACATTTATCTCATCTTTCCCAGATGGATTACTATAAGAAATCTAAAGGGCCATTACAACATTATAAAAAGACATGAGAGATATATCTCTTAAAGAAATATGTCAGCTCTCTATCGCTTCTCTTGATAAACTTTGTGATCAATAAACATTTTTCAAGAACATGATGAAAGGCAGTACTCTTCTGAAAAATACTTGTAAAAAGTCTTATTTGAAGCTTAAGTGTAAGGAGAAAAAAGACTATGAATGTCATACTAAAAAGAAATATAATCACAGGAAGTTCTCCTATAAGAAAACTCACAGATCCCACATGTCTAATGATAGAAAGTATAAGCCATTCAGAAGGAGAAAACAACGCCAATTTGTCCTTTTCTTTAAATGAAGAGCTACTCAAGAAAAAAAGGCAAATTGATGTTTTATTTATGGCAAACTAAGACATTATGCTCGTTAATTTCCTAATAAAACAAAAAGGGATGTAAAACTATTGGAATCCGTTGAGTCTATAATGTCTATCCATGACAATGGAAATGTTGAAGACTTCATAGAAGAATAATCTAGTGAAGATGAGGAAATAAAATTCGTTGGTCTAATTGACTCTTATAAAGAAGAGTATGAATGCTTTGATGATCCAATATATTAAGATGAAGATACCGAGAATGATATGTTATACATGCTATAACAAAAATGTTTAAAGGTAAGCTCAAACTATTTCTCATCCTTATGTCCATATTCATTCATCACAGCAGGATAAATATGACAAGCCAATTAAGGCTAGTAGATATATAGATAATGGATTATGTAGAATTATTATGAAGCCTAACATCCTACCATCTGAGCATAGACATCTCATGAAGAATATTTCACTGTTGTTGATGGAAACTGATTCAAAATTGGGCTTATCACTAAAAGGAAAATAGGGATTCACTTTTTTCATGATTGTGTGATATGGACTAAAATACTTGGCAACCATCTACTTGGCCCAGCTATTCTAATTAGTAAGGATGTACACTATAAAGCATCTCCATTACAAATCCTACCTCCAGGAATTAAATATTGTGCTAACTTTTGTGCCTATATGGAGATATGCAATGTATTTGAACATACACAAGTTCCTTCCCCATATGAAGCATTAAGAGACTAGTTTTTGGAACACAATTATAAGAACCATGCACAGTTCTTGCATCATAATCCTCTTTGGAAAAATACCCACTTCTTCATTCATCTACAACTCAAGAAGAATGAAGATATCAATCCTACTAAGGCTACTCATCCAGGTATGAAACCTAATTATCTGAAATTAGCACAAGAAGAGGGTTCTATCCTACTTCAATAAGGATTGATTGAGCCTATAAAATCAGACTAAATTTGTTAGACTTTCTATGTGAACAAAAGATCCAAACAGAAGCGAGGGAAAAAGAGGTTGTTGAATAATTATAAACCTCTAAATGCGTTCTTGCAAGATGATAAGTTTCAACTGTCGAAGATCAGTACTCAAGTCCTGTTTCTCAAAGTAGCTACAATATTTTCAAAGTTTGATTTAAAAGCAGGATTTTGACACTTGTGAATAGATCCACGAGATAAGTATAAGACAACTTTTTGTATCTCAAATATATAATACTAATGGACTCTTATGCCATTTGGACTCAAGGTTGCTCCTTCATTACTTCAGAGGGCCATGACAAAAATTTATGAGCCCATTCTCTCTAGTACCATAGTCTACATTAATGACATACTCCTATATTCCAAAACCCATGAAGATCATAATGCTATACTCCAATCATTTTAAAATCTTACAAAGTAAATATGGGATTATGCTCTTAGACAAGAAAAGTCAAATTGGGATAACCCAAATAAAAATTTTGGTTATGAACTTACAAATGAATTTTATCAGCCTGGTCCATATCTAGCTAATAATCTATTAAACTTTCCTAATGAAAATCTCAACTCTAAGCAGATTCCACAATTCCTTGGAATTTTTAAATACATTAGAGATTTCATCCCCCACGTGGTTGATTACACAACTCCCTTATCAAAATTGTTAAGGAGGAATCCACCACTATGGAGTAAAGAACAAACCAGAGCCATTCAGCACTTAAAGCAAGCCTATTAGAATCTACCTACTTTAAAGATTCCTACCCAAGGCTAACGTATTTCACAAACAAACGTAAGTGACCATTATTAGGGTGTTGTCTTAATTGAAGAGATTTATGAGAAAAGACATTGATGTGGCTATGCTAGTGGCCAGGTCAAAGAATCAGAAAAGCATTACCATGCTATTTACAAAGAGATTTTGGTGGTAAGAAAAGGCATCTAAAAATTCAACTTCCACCTTAGCCCTTATCACTTGTTGATTAAAATCGACAATATAGCTTTTACCAAAATTCTGGAGCCTAAAAAAAAACATTACCTAATAGCTAATTACTTCGATGGAAAAATTGGTTTTTTTGCTATAAATTCACCATTTGTCATATGAAAGGTCACCTAATATTCTTATAGACATCCTCTCTCAACCTCGCAAACCAATTCATTTACTCTCTCCCCTATTTAAAAAGTCAATCCTCTTCTCCTTCCTATCATAGAGTTCCCTCAATATATGTGAAAACAAAAAAACCTTATCTCTACTTACCAAAACTTCATTAAACATATTAAAAGACATTGTTACTCTTCTTCGAAAGAGCTTGTTCTATTACCTTCACCTTGCTCTTACAACTCTGAATGTTCCACCACATCCTCACCACTTTGATACTGCAATACCTTATAGGGTAATCGACCATCTTTATGACTCCCTCTCTAAATCAAAACCATTAATGTGGCATTTATGAGCCTTATCTGCCTAATATGTATATACCATTTCTCTTTCTCCTTTGTATGTGTATAGACACCTTGCTTGTTGGACCCTGTTATCGAAGTCTAACTCAGAGGTCATATCACTTGAACTTATTACCATAAAGTGGGCATAATCTAATGAAAACATCTTAACCATTGTTAATTCTTCATCATGCTTTTATCTCATAACACATCTTACTTATCTGTAACCGTAATTCCTGTTCAAAATTCATCATCTCTAATCGACAGCCCTTTTCAAGTATATATA
>JANQBM010560777.1:0-16578 GCA_025594535.1 Erythroxylum domingense | reverse complement strand
AATAATAATAATAATAATAATAATAATAATAATAATAATAATAATAATCCAATGTTAAATTCTCTATTAATATGAATAATGCAGTGAGCTACATCATATGAGTATTTTTCATATAATGTGTATGAATTTTATTATTTAATAAATTAAAAATATCTATAATTATAGCATGATATAGATAGTAGTTATATACTAAAAATATTAATTTGATGTGACTCTTTATGGTCAAAAACTTAATATTATGGTATTTTTAAATGTAAATTAATATTATAAAATTAAATAAAGATAAAAAATTTTAATTAACCCCTTTATTATATTCTTCTAAACTTCACGACATAATTGTACGATCAAAAAAAGCTAACTTTGAAAACACACACAGCAAAAGTAGAGAGTAAAGTGGAAGGCAATACTATTATTAGAAAAATAGCTAACTCCAAAAGCTCATCTTATGGAGCTTTTAGAAACCACTTTATTGGGATTAAATAAGCTAACCAATAAGTTATTCACCAAACATATCAATAGCTTTTTAAGATGATCAAAAAGCTAACTTTTAGTCAATAAGCTAAAAAACAACTGATAAGTTGTTTGTCAAACATGTCCATTCTTTAGCATATGTAAAAGAACAAATTTATCTTCCTTTCCCTCCATGTCAAACCTACTCAAGCATGAAATTATTGTCATAATGGATCAAGGTGTCCACTGCTCCAAACCATAATTGGAGCTTATTATGAAAAAGACTAGCATCAATTAATTTTTTTTTATAAATCTTCTTTGTAATTAAATCGTGACTATCACCAAATAAAGATGAGACTAGAAATGGCTTACTTTTGTTCATTGCTTTCTCACCCACTTTCTAATGCTTGTTTAACCTTTGCACATTCTCCTTTTTAGTATTTTCAACATCAAGTATTTTTCCCCTCCTCAGTAGTATGGCTAATACTTGATCTCTTAGGTTTACCTCTATATGAATATAAAGTTCACCTTTACCTCTTTCATCTACTATCTTAACTATTTAGTTGAGTTAAATATCTCACTTGTGAATGGCTGCATAATTATATATACCATTGGTTCAATTAGGTCTATATAGGATTTAAATTTCCTTAATCTTTCTAATATTTCATTGAGAAAAGAGATAAATTGTAGGAACATCTTTTTCTTTTTATTGCATTATGATGATGATTGTTGCCAATTAACTTGTTCTTGAAATTTAGGTGGTCCCAGAGTTTTGTCTACTCTAGCTCCTTAGTCCTCCCAAAAGATATTTGAATGGTTAGACTATTTTAGATTTTATATGTTGGAGAAAAGATCATTCATGTTATTTCTCCTATAAGCAATCATAGATGACATCTTTATAGTAGTGAATGACTCCTTCTATGTTCATGCATACATGAGAAGGAAGCCTATACATATCACAATGATAACATACCTACATCTTTGTCACAATCCATCAACATCTTCATTTGGTTCAAAAGCTTAGTAATTTATTTGGTAGGTTTGAAAATGCATGATTTTGCTTCCAATCTTGAAGATGCCATATAAAAGAGAGCTAAATTATACACAAATATAGGAAAATAAAATAAAAATTAGGATTAAAAATAAAATTGAATAGTTCCCTAATAATGATGTCAAAAAGTTGATAAATGCAAACTTATAGAGTCAATTGTAATGAGTTATTAAAACTTAAGCAAGTCTAGAGTATTGATCTCATAGGAACTATATTACCATGTCTATTAATACTATCTAAACAACAACATTAACATAAACTATATCTAGGAGAATAATTAAAAATTTAAACTAACGAAGACGTGATAATAAAAGAACGAGAAATCAATGAAATTAATTCCATAATTCTAGGATTTTTTTATATGAAATTTTAATTTTTCACGTAAAATTGGTTGTATAGGTTGAAATAACAATTAACCTAAAGTATCTATAGCCTCTCTTGAGGCACAAGAGTATATCTAATTAGGTAACTACCACCTCTTAATATTCAATTAAACCTAATCAAATTTATTAAGCATAGTTAATCTATTTGATTATTATAATAGTCTAGAATACTTATGTTCTCTAGAGCAAAATATTTATTCTCATACTTTACATATCATATTTCACCTTTCAATCCTTTATATAATCCTTAATACCATTATAACATAAGTCATATATACCACTTTAATGATATCTTGTTCTTCTTTTAAACTTCTTTGAACTTTGTGAAAGACAGGTGCATGTCTCCTTTGTTAAACCCTTTTCCACTAATTTCTCCATTTTTTGATATATTCAATATAGAATCAACTTCCAATGTCTTTTATAGTTGTTGTCTATCTTCTTTTCTTTCAAATAACTCCAATAACTCCTTTATTGGACAACAGTAGAGAAAGTTCCACTTAACTTTGTGTGTTTTTTTTCCTTCTCAAACTTATCACCTACAACATAATAACTAAGCACAGGAAAACATTATAAAATTCACATAAAACATGTTATAAAAGTTCCAAGTATCAAGTAACTTAAACCTAAATAACTTGTAAAATATAGACCTATCATGGATTTCATTAGTTGAGTAGTGGAATAATACCACCGATGACACAACCATCAACTTAACCCCATTCAAGGTCTTATATTGTTATTCAACCCTATATATTCCTTTACTCAACAAAAGATTCCAAAATTTTGGTTGTTAATCAATCTTTAAGGGAAAGGAATATAGCTCTTGTAGTGACATAACTTCATCTAAGGTTATGTTTGATTGAACGTAAAATTTTTAATGGAATGAAATAGTTTATAATGAAATAAAACGCAAATGGATGTAAAATTAGAAAATTGTTGTTTAGAAGGAATGGAAGGGTTCATAATAAAATATATTGAAATGTTGTTTGGAAGATTAATGGAATGTAATGTAATGTAATGTATAATAATAATGAATGACCCTTGGTAGAACAAAACATATGTTAATAGGGTTGTAATTAGTATTATAAAAAATTATTGAGGGTATATTAGGTAGTATATGTTTATCATTTTACATTCCATCCTAAACCCTCCAATTCGGAGGTAACTCATTTTTACTGTTTAGAATGAAATAAAATGTAATGTGAAACCCTCCCCTTCCATCCTATATCATTTCATTCTATTATAAACCTTCCTGAATAATATTGCATTCTATTCCATTTCATTACTAAATCCCCAACCAAATATAGCTTAAGACGAGCTTAACAATGAATGGAATAGTAGGCAGATAAAAATACATCTGACTGAAAGTTTAATATAGGGACTAGATACTTCTGAAATTACAATATGTTGATTTATATAAAGGACTAACTTTTTGCGGAAGCACTTGATTGATTTGTTGTTTGCTTGTATACGTTTCGCAGTTGACTACTAGAGTCGCCGTTAATTTACGCCTCAAACTCAAAACTTTAATGGTTTGCCCAACGTGAGGAAAAATAGATGAATATATTTCATATATTTTTGCAACTAATGTGATTCTTCATTTTATATTAGGACAAATAACTGATACGGGAGTTATCTAATTAGTAGTCGTTATATTATAAGCAACATTCATTACAAAGGTGAAAAAACGTAACAAACTAGTGACTCAACTTTTATTCTAATGGCCAGATAGAACGATTGATAGTACAACATAGTAATAAATTTTTTAGCTACAAAAGTGATTCCTAGAAGCGAACCTGGTGAATAAGTGTCTCGAAGAGGAAGGAATTGTTGCAGATAACAAATGATGACAATTGCGAAAAAGTAACCAAGTGGAATAGCACAACAATATCATTTTCCTCTCACTTTTTTTATTCCAAGCGCATTATTTACGTAATCGTTTAAAACTAACAACCAATTCTTACGTCTCTTATATAATATTATTGTCTTTTTTCTATTAAGCATTTATTGTGCAATGGATCTCTCAAGGAATAACATAATTCATTATTAGCTCCCTCTCTTCTCTCTCTTTCTTTAACGATTCTCTGTCTTTTCTTCTTCTTCAAAGTAATTAATTCATGAAGTTGTTATAATTGACTCTGGGAATAATGTCTTTCTTATAATTGTTTGGATAGTGTTAACTTGACAATTACAAAAACAAGAGCCTTATATATTGTTTAGTCATATGGAAGAAAAGTCACTAGTATTGAGAATTTTTATTTAGGTGTGTGAGGATAATGAGAAAGTTAGTCAGCTTACTAAAACTAAAATTATTCTTTTTCTTGAAAGTGAAGTTCTAATGATAGAAAATAATTTAAATTTTTAGATGTAAGTAATAGTTTATAAATTAAAAGGACTAATTAAGATTAGGCTTTAGAAATATCAGCCAAAGCCCACTAGATATTGATGTATGAGAGTTGCCAAATCAATTCTTGTGGTTGTGGAAAGTGGGAAATGGTATTTTATGTAAGGAATATTTCAAGAGATTGATCAAATTGAGAGTAAATAATAAAAATTCATGAAATAGCAAAGTAGTACTACTTTTATTAGATAACAGCATTGGCGATTACATTGACCATGCTTCTTTATTCATATTCTGGTCCGGGAGCTCTACATCTATAGCTAGAAGTAACAACTTCATTATAATCTCTCGTTCTTTGAACATGTCTGGTAGCAAGACTCCACATAATCTGAAACTCTGTCCGTACCTGCCATATAAACAAGAACAATATACCAAGTTGTGAGTATCATGCGAATAAAGGAGGGAGTCGAAAATTATAATGTTTTTTTTCATATAAATTATCAGAAACATACCTATGTTATCAGTAGCGATGGAGTTAGTGAGCAGGTTTGAAGCACAACCATTGGTGCAGTTGTAGACTTTAGCAGAAGGTGAATGCCTGCATTGGATCATGCAAAGGCCAATGCACAAGGCCATCAAAGGCGGGAATCTCACTCTAATGCACTTGAATGCGCACTTTGCACCACATCCCACAACAGATGGTGGTGATGGTGACGGTTTTGCCGGCGGCAGGATTGGCTGAAACGGTTGTAGTTGAGCTTCTGCAACCAAACTCATTACTATCATTAAAAGAGCTGCAATTGCTGTCACCTTGCACCCCATGACTCCACTCTTTCACCAGCTTACTAGGGTTTATGTTTGTTTTTTGATGCTTCCAACTCTGGTACGATGAATAGTGTTATTTATAGGCACTTAAGATTGTTTTACTTTGATCCCTACTTGTTAACTGCATTGATTAATCCCTAATTATTTGCGATTGAGCTTTGATTTTTGATCATGCATTCCAGTTTATCAAATACCCTGATTAACATATATACTACTCATTAGGCCTGATTCTCTTGATTTTGGTGCTATACATAATTAAATCATAACTTGTAGCAAATAATATCTTATTTACCAAATGCATAGACTTAACAAATCTTCCGCAGACTTAAACGTAACACATGTATGAAAAAAATGTTTTCCTTTTAGTATTTCGGAAGTTTTAAATAGTAATTTAGCACAAATAATGAAGTATAGTTTAAATTGAAACGTTTGAGCATTTACTCTGATTGATTTATGTGGATTAGAGGAATAAGATTTCGGTTTCATAAGTAAACATTTCTTATTCTTATAGAAATGAATGTAGGAGGAATTATAGTCATATCAATCACCTTTAATTAGAAATAATACATGATTAAGCCCTCGATTATATATATAGAGAAATAATCCTCCTGTTGGTTGGACAAAATCTAGACAAGAGAAAACCCGAAATTATAGGCTTTATAGGGATCTTCGATCTGTTTTCTGAGACATTTGGAGGCATTAATTTGCTTTCCATACTCGTTTGTTTGCTTTAAAAGAAAAATGAAAATTCCTGAACCCCTTGTTAGCACATTTAACATAATTCTACACAAGACTATGAAACTTATATGCGAATGTTTCGGAAATCATTGTATGGTGGCTTCACTTTGTGGATCATTAATGGATTGTTACCAGGATTTTTCAGTATCATTGCAGTGTCCAAGATTAGAAGAAAATTGGACAGAACATATAGGAATGTAACTGATTGGTGAATGGTGAATCATGAATATCTATAGTACCATACCCTATACTATTTACATGGCTTGATTTAGATATAATAATTGAAATCATGCAGCTTTTGGACCACAATGAATTAGGATTTGATCTGTCCGTTTCCGTCCTTGTTCCAGGATTATTAACATCCTGGGCTGGCAGAGACCAGCAAATACAGCATCTAATGCTTCCCTTTTCTGCAGAAATATTTCGACATCTTGAAGAACTATGCTTAATTTTCAATTGGCTGACTACGTAAATTTCTATTTATAGGTGCAAAGACAGACTAGATTCATGAGCTAGTACAGTTACAGGAACAAAACATTAATGAGGAATGAGAGCAGAAAGTTGAGACCATAACCATCGGAGTATAATAGTGAGGATTAGTTGCCTCATCAATACTTACCACTGCTTGTACGGAGCTTTTGCTGCGTAATGGATTGGACATCGCTGTTATTGCCTACTTATTGTATTTACCTAATTGTTCAATGTAGGAATAATTTCTCTTAGCAATGTAATCAACATTACATGTTCTATCTTACATAGAGTTCCCACATCATATAATATATTCTGTTCCATTGGTAATGATTTTGAAGAATTACCTTTTTAAGATACTATAAGATGGATTTACCGAATGTGATTTGGTGTAATTCCCTTAGGGATTCAGTTACTGTATTGCTAAACTTATAGTTACAATCCAGATTACATAGGATAACATTATATTTACTAAGTCAAAAGAATTCTAACAAACTAGGAAACTAATCCTAACTAATTACAGAAATTATTTACGTAATTATCTTCTATCACACCCCTGCGGTCGGAGCACAAGAAGGATAGACACTCAAGTTGGAGCGAAAATCCGTAAACAGAGATGCAGGTAGGCCTTTAGTGAAAATGTCAGCATACTGAGACGCAGAAGGTACATGCAGAACACGGACCTAACCTAAGGCAACCTTCTCACAAACAAAATCACTACAACAAAGTAGACATTTAGCTACGTTTTTTTTTGTGACATTCGGAAAATCGTCGGCAAAAGTTATCATATTGTGATAATTTTACAAATCATCATTAAAACTGAGCCTTTAACGACTAACTAAAAAAGCATCACAAAGGAAACAACATTTCGCAACGAATGACAAAAATCATCACCAAATGGTGAACATTTAGTGACGATTACAGAAAACCGTCACTAAATGATCCACAATGAGTGACAATTTCAAAAATTCGTCGCTAAATGAACTTTTTGTGACGCTTTTAGAAATCGTCACTATAATTTGTTAAACATTTGGTGACCAATGTTCGAAATTGTCACCAAAAGGTTCATAATTGGCGATGATTATACAAAATCGTTAGTAAAAAGACATTTGATTTTTTGCTACATTTTTCGTATTGTTGCTAAAAGTGACTATTTGGTGACGATATTTGAAATTATGACTAAAAAATTAACATTTGGGACAAATTTTAAAAATCGTCACCAAATATTACACATTCAGTGACAATTTTTGAAAATTATCACTAAATGGTCCATATTCGATGATGATTTGTAGAAATCGTCGCCAAAGGTTCTTCAGTAATTTGCAACAAATTTTGGTGACCAATTGCCTAAATTGTCACCAAAGGGTTAACATTTTTCAAAATTGTTAAACTAACATTTTTATAATCTATCATAGTTAAGATATGTTTTATTGGAGATTTGTTTTGAATGTTTACAACGTATTGTTGAAAAAATACATACAACAAAATTTTAAGTGTTAAACAGTAGTATTAATTAATCATTAATATTTACTAACATTGAAAATTTAGTTATAAAAAATTTAAATAATTGTATCAATATTATAACATGATATATGGAGTAGTACGAACTTTGAATTAGAAGTTTAACAATTCATATAGTCATTAGAATAAGAACAAGAACAATAACAGTCCACAATCAATAATACGCAATTTAACCCCTAACTAGTAGAGAGGTTGTTTAATAAATTCTTACAGATACAATAATAAATCAACTTTAAAGTTGAGTCCAGTTCATTGCATCGATAAATGACAATAATATAATTATTGTTTTAGATTCCAAGTGACATAAGAGTCAGTAAAGATAAATGAGTCCTCGATGTCTGGATTCCCGATAAGAGTCCTTGCATATTCGAAGGCACCAATTGAAACAACAATAGTTCTTCCCTCAATTGTAGGGCTTTTCATACCCTCTTGCAACAATATTTCCGTTATAGCTAAACTTGTAGAGGATACATAGCATGAGTCACTAGATTTAGTATGGAAGACAACTTCTCTAAATGAACTGCTAGTACAAAGCGGTTTACCTAAAACACAATCAGTATAGAACTTAGATATTGTCAGATTAGTAAATCGCTAAATGAACCAACATTAGAGTGACATGCATACGTGAATGACCAGACGAAGTCTATGGAATTAACAAATTTTACAAAACAACCGATTTCCCTAATCTTTTACGAACCATTGTGACATCGCTCCCGTCTCTGTGGGCATACATGTCATCTTTGAGATTTAAGAAAGCTTAAAACAAAATGTAGTATATACCATCAAATGTGAATATATATATATAATAGCTTTAAAAAAGGAAATGAGATGTACATAATAAGAAAAGTGACGTTATTTGGATGATACTAAACACCTTGAAGTAGAAGATCAGCCATGGAAGGCAAACAATGATTTATGTATGAACTGGCAGCATTGTTTATTTTTTCAGTAGGGACAATTTTGTCACATTACTCCCAACAGAATGAATTAGGGTCATTTGGAGCTAGTCATTATGTTGACATTTCTTGATTAATAATGTTAACAGGTATATTCTGCAAATGTCGATTTAGAATAAAATGATGATATTTTCAACTCCAATTTCGATGATAAGTGAAAGTAGTCCAGTTTATCACTTATACATCTTCAGTGTGCCTAATGATATGAAACTTACCATTACTAAAATTTCAGAAATCTATTGTGTAGTTTGTATCACGTGAAAAATTTAGAATTTAAAGTAGAATAGACATAACTATGTTCTTGATGTACAAAAATATAGTATTATCTATTTTGGGCTATATTACTATTAATGGAAATGAATTAAAATAAAATACTCTTGAAGACCTTTCATCAAATAGTTACTAAGCTTTGATGAGGGAAGCGTTAAAGGTTGTTGGGAAGAAGCCAACGTATATACAAATAACAAAGACAGACAGTAAATCATGTTCGAAACACAACCATAAACATAACTCAAACATCAAATGCATAATTAGGAACTCACAATAAACACCTAAAGGTATAAGTTAAACTTAGCACAACTTCATTGATGAAAATAGAACAAAAGAATAATATCGATTCAGTTAATGATGGTTCTTCGATGGTGATGACCATAATACAAAACCCAAACAGAAGAGAGGAGACAGTGGTTTGCAAGATGGAGGATTTTGAGAAATGTTGACAGCTTGAACGAGAATGGAATAGCCTTTTATTGTAGTTGTGATCGAAAACCTAATACAAAATGATGTCGTTTTTCTTATTTAAGTAAACGATGTCGTATTTTGTTTCCTTATATGTACTATTAATTAATTTGCTACGATCTATTATATTTGGTCTACAAACTTTAGATGTAGCGACTAATACATAGTTTGTTGCCAAAGCCCAAGGATTCATAAATAATTTTTTATAAATTTATTTTTCTATTCCAAATAAAATATAATTTGAATTTAAATTAAATTATTCAATTGAAAACTATTTCCAAATTAATTTGTTGACCCTTAAAAAAATTATAATTGACTTACAAATTTAAATTAAAGAATAGTTATCCTAAAAATTAAGCAAATGAAGAACAATTGCATATATAAGTGAGAAGATTAATTTTTCATTTTATATGATGTATTAGGAATACCTCATATATATTAATCAATTAAGAAAATTAAGAAAGTAAAGAGATTGCTTTGGCTTTGGGTGATGATGTGGAAATTTGGTAGCAAATTGTCTACCATTTGCGACTAAGTGTGGTGGTTGGTTGCAAAAATGGTCTTCTGCGACCAAACTTACTTCGTCGCAAAAACCCTCGGGTATTTTAATTAAATGTATCTTTTTATACAAATAGTAAGGTTAACGGTAGATTAAGGGCTAAAGGGTATATGTTGTCATATTAGTGATGAATTTGGTTAAAATAAAATGTGGTTTGCATTCCTTATTAATTCAACTAATAACAAAAAGAAGATACAAATTTTTACAAATTTTCCTATTTTATGTTGTTTATCTACCAAATTAAAAATAAAGGTTAGTAATTCCTAAAAATGAAGCAAATCAAGAACAACTCCATATGTAAGTGTAAAAAATAAAATTTTCTTTTTGTTATTGGTAATAGAAATACCTCATATATGTTAATAAATTAAGAAAATTAAGAATGTAAAGAAAATGCTTAGGTTTTCGCGATGTTGGGAATAATTGGTGGCGAATTGGAGTGATACGCAATGATAGTTTTGACCACCACAAAAGGTGAAAGGTTTAATATTAGTGATGATTTATGAATTTGGTAGCAAAATGTTATACAATTTGCGACGCTATTTTATTTTCGTAACAAATGTTTAACATTTGGCGGTGAAATTTTAATTCGTCGCCAAATCTACCGGATGAGAAAAATTAAACAGATGCTAGGATGATGTTGTTCATGGGATAACAAACGACATCGTCCTATCCCACGAACGACGTCATCCTAGCATCTGTTTAAACATAGACGCTATCCCTCCCTTCTTTCCCCACCGAAGTCGATAACACCCCCTTCTCCTTTGTTTTTTCAAAACGTCGATGTTGCCCTATCTTCTCCTCTATCTTAGACAATAGCAAAGACTCTTTTCCATGCACTTGCCCTCTTTATTCAGTAAGTTATGTTGATTGGATATTTTGTTGTGCTCTTGAAGTCAAAAATAGTATGATGTGTCCGTGTTATGTTTTGAGTTTCTTTTCAATTTTTTTGCATTTATTGGTGATGATAAATGGTTGAGTTATGCAAAAGTTATGTGAATGCTGTTGAAGAAACGGAAAATAGACAATAGTTTTGTGTTCTTGAGTTGAAATTTACTTGCCTATAAGGTGTTCGACAAAAGTCTTGAACGGGTTTTGAGTTTATAAATGTTGTGGTCTTTTGTAATAATGGTATATAAATATCAATGTTGATTGGTTTGATAAACCCTATGAAGAGTGTTATGGAATTTATGGAATCATTAAAAATCCCATCTCTTAAATCCCATATTAAAAATACAGAACCAACTGAAGCTTATTGAGTAACGTATATATGTGCTTAATGCTTACAAATTTATGGAGAAGCTTTTTGTGTATTTGTTCAGCATTCCTATCCTGCAACAAGAAGAAGTAAAATGAGTAACTAGAATCTGAGAAGGAAACTGATAAATGGTTATTGATGATTGAGCTAGGAAAGATGTGATTACCTTTTTCTTCTGAGTTTTGATTTGGTTGTTTAATACCCGATATTATTAATTATAGAACATAGCTCACAAGTCAAAATACATAATTTATTACTGATAAATAGTGTATTACAACATTGCAACATTTTAAAGGATTGGTTATCATACTAAGTTCCTTATCAGGAAGAGTAAAGTAATCTAGCTTGCTTGTATTTAATCAATAAAAGCTTATATAAAACTGATTGAATCGAGCCCAAAAATGTTTGACAAAACTGGACGTTTGAAACTACTTGTAAGAACAACAAAAAAAAAAGAAAAAGAAGAACAATAATCAATAAAAGAACAATAATCACTAAAAGATAATGACAGTGATTGTACTTATAGCTTGTAAAAAATGAAAATATTAACTATAAGGAATAGATAAATCTTCAAATTTTAAATTTATGCTCACTTCTTGAATGTAAACATCTCTGAAAATATACTTCTTAAATGTACATCTATAGGTTAAAATGATTGTTTGGTTTGTGAGAAATCTCTTCACTTTTAAAATACTTTATCAAATTGTTTAACATCTTTTGTTGTGTTTTAAATATGCTTTTATAGTACCATAAAGAAGAAATTTTGTATTTAGTTGGTGATTATGTATAGGATTTTTTTGCAGATGTTGTGTTCCTCTGTTTGATTGGAGCCAAAACTGTAAAATTTGTGTGGCATCTTCAGGTATATTCTCCCTGCCCACCATATGTTCAACAAAAGCAACTGTTGTTAATGTGAATTAGTATTAACCGTTATTCTTATTGGGAATAAGTAGTAATCATCTTACTTATTAGCTTGTTAATTAATTGCTTTATATATCGGTTGTCGTTTCATTTTGTTGTATATTGTTTACGTAATTGGTGCGTACGAACTGAAACAACGTTGTTGAGTGGATAATAAACAACGCCACGTATTTTAATTACATAGGTTTTTTTAACGTAACATTAAACAAAAAATGCATGTAATAACTCAGTTATCTTCTTTTATTTTATAGCTAAATAGATAAGAGTTAGATGTGTCATCGAAAATGGTCAACTGAATACGTAAAAGGAGTTAAGAGTTTCATACAATTTGTAAAAGATAAAATAGGTGATGAAAGTATTCGTTGTCCATGCATCGATTGCTTAAATGTCGACTTTCAAAGTCACGATGTGGTATATAATCACTTGTTGATTCGAGGCATAGACAAATTCTATACTCCATGGCTTTATCCTGGTGAATGTAAGGAAGCAAGCTGTAGTAGAAGTGGCGGTACATGTTATGATAACAGTTACAATAATGATGTTGATGGTTGTGATGTAAACGATGATGGTGATGATGAGATTGACAAGATGTTAGATGAATGTCAGAATTATATAGAGATTATGAATGAAACAGGAATGCCTAAAAGAATTGGTAGTATTACAGAAGATAATTTTGGGAAGTTATTAAGAGTTGCTCAAGAATAATTTTATCCAGGGTGCTCTAATTTTTTATAACTATCATTTGTTGTGAAGTTGTTGCATTTGAAAGTTTATAATAAATGGAGTACCAAGTCCTTTGACATGTTAATTGACTTTATTGAATGATGCATTACCTATTGGACATAAGTTGCCGAAATCTTACTATGATGCGAAGAAACTGTTATGAGACCTTGGATTGGGATATATTTCAATTCATGCTTGTAAGTATGACTGTATTCTTTTTTGGAAGGAAAGTAAAGATCTTCATGAGTGTCATATTTATCGTATATCAAGGTGGCAGGTGGATGATGGGAGAGGGAAAAGATACCGAATAAAATCTTTGGATACTTTTCTATTAAACTACGATTACAAAGAATTTTTATGTCAATAAAAACATCCATAGATATGAGGTGGCATAACGAGAAACACATTGATGATAACATTATGTGTCATCTAGTAGACTCAATAGCATAGAAAGAGCTTGATAGAAAGTTTCCATGGTTTAGACAAGATTGTCGTATTGTTCGACTTGGATTGGCCTCAGATGGATTTAATCTTTTCAGTAGTATGAGTAATTCATATAACACGTGGTCGGTGATTCTAGTCCTATACAATTTATCTCTATGGAAGTGTATGAAGGAGCCTTTTATGTTGTTGTCTTTACTTATTCTAGGACCTACTGCTCCTGGTAAGGACATCGATGTATACATTCAACCTTTAATTGATGACTTAAACGATCTATGGGAATTTGGATTACAAACTTTTGATGTTATTAAAGGCGAAACATTTATAATTCATGTTGTTGTTTTGTTGACTATAAATAATTTCCCAGCTTATGGGAATTTTTTTGGGTGGAGCACAAAAGGGCATATGGCTTGTGTTGTGTGTATCCATCAAACATATTTAAAAAGGATATGAAGTAAAATATGTTATACAAGTCATCGTCGTTATTTGGAACATGGGCATAAATGGCCAAGAAGTAAACAGTTTAATGGTATAATAAAGTTGGGTGAAGCTTCAATGCAGTTGTCCAGTGATGACATTGTTTACCAGCTGTCACATTTAGGTGACATTACACATAGCAAACACCTAAGAGAAATGATGTCGAACTGAATTGGACAAAAAAAGCATATTTTTCAACTTACCATATTGGAAGGAATTACTATTAAAGCACAATCTTGATGTCATGCATTTGAGAAAAATAGCTGTGAGTCCATTTTAGGGACTGTCATGAGAGTTGATGAGAAATCCAAAGACATATTAAGGCTAGACTTGACTTGGAAGACATGAATATTAGAAAGGACTTGCATTTGAAAAGAAGAGATGATGGCTCGTATGTTATTCCCCCTGCTTGTTACCACATGTCAAAAAGTGAGAAACAATCATTCTGTCAGTTCCTCCAATCAGTCAAATTTCCTGATGGGTATGCAGCAAATATGGGCTGCTGTGTGAATGTTAAAGAAGAAAAAGTGTCAGCATTGAAAAGTCATGATTGTCATGTACTTTTGCAACGACTACTTCTTGTTGGAATACGTGGGTGTTTGCCGAAGGATGTGTCTATTACTTTGGGTCAATTAGGAGAGTTTTTTAAGCAATTATGTTGCAAGACACTTAAAGTTGAAGAGCTTGATAAAATGGAAAAAAACATAGCATTGATTTTATGTAAGCTTGAACTATTATTCCCCTCATCGATTTTTGATGTTATGGTTCATTTGGCAATTCACTTACCATATGAAGCAAAACTTTATAGACCGGTTCAATTTTGATGGATGTTTCCAATTAAAAGGTAATTCATAATAAATTCAACAAGTTTTTTCTATGTTAATTGTTTGTAACAATTCCTAAGTTTATAACTATTTATGTTTAATTTTTTACGCTCTCTTAAGCATTATGTACATAATAAAGCTCGACCAGAAGGGTCTATTACAGAGGCTTATAAAGCAAATGAATGCTTGACCTTTTGTCAAATGTACTTAACTGATGTAGAGACAAGATTTAATATACCATAACATAACTTTGATTTTCATGACAACGGTGGATTGCTTATTTTATCCCAAAAAGTTAGGCCACTTAGTGTGGGTAAATATATGGAGTTAACTAAAGATGAATTTGAAATCGCCTATTGGTATATTTTGAACAACTGCGAGAAAGTCGATACATACATAGAGTACGTATACTCCTTTTCATTCAAGCAATCATATTATAATTTTCTTCATTCACTCTAAGATCTTACTGTCATTGTCTTTTTTAAATAGAGAGCACAAAGAAACAATTCGCATCAAAGGGATTATTAATGTTGAAGAAAGACTTAGGCAGAAGTTTGTATCATAGTTTAGAAATTGAGCAAGTTTTATATTGATTACATAGTATGAAAATATGAGAAATCAATAGTATGAAAATATGAGAATATGTCTCATCCTCATATTTATTTTCAATTTGTCGTACAAATGATACTGTTACATAACCATAACATGCAAGAAGCAACAACAACATTATATAGTTTGGCATGTGGGCCTCATATTGGTGATGAAGAATCCAACGATAATGTATTTAATGATGATGATTTTCAAAATCTTGATCATGTGATTGAATGTAAATAAATTTTTTGTATTGTTTGAAATGTTATGTTCATAATTACCTTATATTGTTGATGTTTTAATTTTGTTAATTTACTATGACTACATGTATGTTTTTAATGTTTCACTTATGTTTTTGCGGAATGTTATGCCAAATGTTTAGTATTTGAATACTGATCTCCTTATATTCATGTGGAATATTAATGTTTGAGTTAAGATTATACGTTATGCTCATATTCGTTTTACATAAGTTCAATATAATGGCACCTGGTAGAAACAAGGGAAAGAGGGTGGTAACGACCGTAGAAGTTCCTCCCAAACAACAACCAACTCAATCTGACCCCATCGTTCAACAACTAACAATTGCATCGTCGAATGAAGACAGTCAGCAATGACCTTTACCAACATCGTCTATTAGTAATGAGGGATCTTCGGGTCTGTTATTGTTAACTAAACATGTTTACATTAATGCTGAAATTACTCATTACATGTTTAGTATGTTTTTTCTTATTATGATTTTTTTATTTTCAAGTTCCAATACTGGCATTAGAAAATGAGGTAGAGGTATCACAAAAGGAGTTAAGTTGCAACGGATAAATTTTGTAAGGAACAGCAAGTTGTCTATGACCATTGATCCCATGCAACGTCACCTTTGAAATAAGATCCAATCTACAAAATTGTCCAGTGAGTTGGGCATCGTTGTGAGGAATAAATTGCCTTGCCTTCAGCATGTCAAGCAATTGAAGGAAGACAACTTGCTCCAAAATGCTTTGGACAAAGTTTTGGTAATATTTCAATTCATTTGATTATATTATGATTTTACTTAACAAAAATAGTAACCTAACTTTTATATGTTCTTCACAGATGAAGCTCAATATCGTTGATATCGACAAGCCTAAGGTTTCAACCTCTGTTAGTTTATTGTTGAAACAAAAGGTGAAGGATCATTGATATAGACTTTATAAATATTACCAGTCTTTCCCCTTCTGATGAAGAGGCAATGAGACATGTTTCGGAACGGGGACTGTAACATCCCGTTTCCAGAGAACGGGTCGGACCAAAGAAACGGGTCCAGATGTGGTAAATTACCACATCTCATG
>JANQBM010559509.1:0-16603 GCA_025594535.1 Erythroxylum domingense | reverse complement strand
GTTTAATTGAAATTAGAATTTAATTTCAATTAAATTACTAAAACGTCCAAAGCTTATTATAAATAGGCTTAAGCTCTGTGGCGCAAGCACTTCATGCTTAACCCTCTTTGTAAGTGTTACAGAGTTCTCTCAACTCGTTCTGTGGATACCGTTAGAGGGTAGACATTTGTTTGGCTACGGTGATTAAGATAGATCAGTTTCGAGAATGGTTCGAAGGATACGACAAGATGAAAATCAAGCTTTAGAATAAGGTATGAATTAAATTTCTGCTTTATTATTATTTGTGTTAATCATTTTATAGAATTAAATAGATCTTGGTTTTCAGGAAATCAAATGTCACGAAAAAGTTTCGTGATTATTCTGTTGTGGTCGGGATCAGATTCCAACTTGATTTCCCAACATCATGCCCATGAAAAATTTGTTATGGGTGTGAGATACATTGTATGGAAGTGAGTAATGATTAATGAGTCATGACTATGACAAATTAAGTCATGGTTGTGACTTGTAATACACCATATACAATTCGTTTTCTTGTTTCTTGTTTCTTGTTTTCTCTAATACTTCTTCTTCTTGTTCCATGAAGACAAGTGAGTGGGAATCTTAAGAAGACGACTCAAAGATTGTGCTTTCGACTCACTTTAGCTCTTTCCCTTCTGAATTGTACCTAAAACCAAATAGGAATTAAAGTAAATGTCTTAAGCATTTGAAAGCATTAATCACTAAGTGTAATGGAATAAATGTATCAATAATTAAGCACATATCAAATCTATATATTACAACCATTAGGTTCCATTCAAAAGAACTAAAGGCAATATATACTCAAATTGTTAAAGTCAATCTATAGAATAAAATAACCTTAAAATATGGGGTATATTATGTTTGTACTACAATCATATAGTATTATTTATTATGATTAGGAACTTAGATAAATTAAAAGATCCAATAATAAATGTGTAATTTTATCATTTCATATGGATGATAAGTTTTGGTGGCTAGTGATAATAGTTATTTTGTGATGAGATTAAGAAAATTGGCTATTGAGCATATTTAAAATGAACACTACAAGAAAATTGCAAATTATCGAAAATTCCGTACGAAAAAAATTTATAGTAAATTAGTGACGAAAATTGCTTTTCATAGGTAAACTTGTAGGGAGAAAAGGTATTTTGCAATAGAAAAAAAATCCAAAGTTAAAAAAGGAGGTAATTTTACCGCTAAACTTTGTCATTGCAATTTATCAATGGAATAGTGAAATTCATTATAAAAATTGGCGCTAATAGTTCCCAGTAAAAATTGCCTAGGAAATTTATTGATGGAAAAACATTTTTTTAGGGAAATTCCATACGAAAAGGTGATTTCGTAGGTAATTTTGCTATAAAAATATGTTTCCATAGGAAATTTCTTGACAGAAATATATTTTCATAGGTAAATCACTACGGAGTGATGTTTCTGTAGGCAATTTCCCTACGAAAATATCCTCTTTTAAAGAAAAAATTTAGAATAATAGAATATTGTTGCTTATAATGAACTTTTATAATTTACAAATAAAAATATTTTAATATGATAATGCCATTGGAAAAATTATGAACTTTGAGTTATGAAAGCGGGAAGGTCAAGCTCCTAGTCCATACACTGTGGGTTGTAGAAGACTTCCATTTCAAATTTTAAGTAAAAATATTTGGTCCAAAAAACCATACAATGGGAGTCCTTTCTTCCTAAATATTCAAATGTTCAGTTCCTGTCTTTCATTATAAATACACCCCTGCATTTTAACTCCCTTATAGCAGCAAATTCTCCTTCAGTTTCTCGTTTACCAAACAAGTCTCTTTGGCTAAATTTCTCAACTCCAAATGCCTCGTACAAAACAAACCGTTAGGAAATCTATAGGAGGCAAGGCTCCAAAAAAGCAATTGGGTACCAAGGTAGCGAGGAAGTCTGCTCCTGCGATAGGAGGGGTCAAGAAGTCCGACAAGCTCATGCCGGGAAGGGTGGCCTTGAGAGAAATCAAGAAGTATCAAAAGAGCACTGAGCTCTTGATTAGGAAGTAACCATTCTAGAGATTGGTGATAGAAATCGCTTAAGATATCAAGACTAATCGAAGTTTCCAGAATAGCATCATCATATCTCTCCAATAGGCTGTTGAGGTTTACCTTATTAGGTTATTTGAGGACATCAATTTTTGTGCTATTCATGCCAAGAGGGTCACCATAATGCCTAAGGAAATACAACTTTCTCAAAGAATTAAAGGTGAAAGGGCTTAGCTTTGACTATCTATGGGTCTCCCTTCTAAATCCCTGTTGTGTATTTCTCACATTTTTAGATAGTTATCTATTGGGAAGTTTGTATCTTGTGTAATAAGAATGGGGATTGAATAAAAAATGTCACTATAACTGATGGATTAGGTAATGCAATTTACATGTTTGTGAAAAGGTCCTTGTTGAGTAGCTAATGAATCTTCTTACAATAATAATGATCATTGAAGTTTGAACTCGTAACAGTCCAATACAAATACCTACAAAAATTGTTTATTCGTTGTTAAAACTACCTACAAAAATTGTAATTCTTTCAAAAAATTTAGTGACAAAAATTGTAATTTCATAGAGAAATTTTACCTATGGTCGTTTCTTTTATGAATTTTTTCATCGGTAACTTTTATCGTAAAATTTGTTTGCCTACGAAAAATCGGTATTTTCCGTTGACAATTTTTGTCACTAAAACCAATTTTTCTTGTAGTGGAAGAATATTGACTCTGCATACACCTTTATATTTAAGATCTCTAAGTATCATTCAAGTAGAACTTTCTTACTTTTATAAGCTACATATATATTAGTGGAATATCTAAATAGTTTTATATATAAGATATTAAAGTGCTTTTTGACACCAATTGTTAAGGTGAGCACCTACGAAGTATGCAATATCCACGAATTCCATATAAAGAACAAGAGATAAGACGGTTCTTTATTCTAAAGTTAGTTGTCACATATATACTATGTTGGGTATAAACAAGTAAACTAAAAGATAGTACAAGAGGGCTCAAATATCAATATTAAATCAAATAGATAACTATTAAATATAACCATGTCAAGGGCATAGTAGCACAAAAAGAAATGAATATGTCTAGAGATTATTCATAATACTTGTTTTTAACGGCAATAGTTTGTTTGTCACCTAATATTTGATGAAATATATATTTAATTGAGAATTAAACAAAATTTTATAGAATTAATTTTAAATGAAGATGTAGTTATAGAAATATGAGAATGCTTGATTTTGAATTAACTTTACATTTTAGAATGAGTATTAAATGTGTTTTGAACATTCAGTTCTATATATAAGTATGTAGCACAGATATGATATGGTTTCCCATATAGGTGATCACCTCCATTACTTTTAGGAAGAAAGAAGTGACCATTTTTAAGCAATTTATCTAAGTGATCAGCAAGAGCTCAGGTCTTTGAACACTGATGTCTATATCAAATTTATTAAAGGGGGTAAAAGGTTATTAGTGTTGACATAACCTAAATAAGTTATATGTTTGCCAATTTGTCTTACCATGCTAGATGGGAGTTCTACAGGGTGGATTAAATAAATAAACAACTGAACTTAAATTAGGCATTAGGTATGCTTGAACCATCATATACAAAGGATTTGAGGAAAGACATGTACTTAAATAAAAAAAAGAGTCAATATTGTGTCACATGAATTATACCATATGCACATTTCCATATGCACATTTTCGACTAATAAAGATAATATAATTCATATTCTTATATTATTTGAGGATTTTTTGAGGTATGTGAAAATGAACTTAAAATATCCTTTGTACTCAAGTTCTAATTTTTATAGAATAGAATTAATATTTACTATCTTAGAATGTTACTAGAAAATGATGAATTATTTGATATATTACAAAATTTTAAAAAAGGGTTAATTTGATTCAATGGATTAAGAGATGAGGAAGATGATTACAATTCCAAGTTTGCATTAATATTTATTCAAAGGGGCTCACTTTTTATATAGAAGACAATACGAATGCAAAATATTTATATAATGAGAATGAGATGATGATTGATGAAATAAATTACCTAGGGCATAACATACTAAATCCATTTAAAGATTAACTCAATATTCAAGAAGTCATATTTTCGTAATAGATATATGACAATATGCTCTCGTAGTATACTAGTCGTATGAGATATTAGATAAGTATAAGTAATGAAAAATCATTTTCTTTCTAATCAATTAACTTCGTTATGTGAGTAGGAGATAATAGATAAGCACACATAATAATAATATGAAACATTATAATTACAAATGTTACAACTATTATAAGATATGATTTACTAAAAAGATAATGTTCGATAAGAAAAATTTGAAATAATTGAAAAACCTATAGAAAGAGTTTTATAAGTTTTGGGTTTCTATAAGTCTCTTATCCTATGGATTAAAACAAAAATTTGTAAGTGATTTTTATTCTTCATTAGTGATATAAGTATGTTTCAATCCTAGCGTGTTATTCGTAAATAAAATTTTCTTACAGAGATATATGATTTCTTTAAAGAACAAATCCACCATATGTGAGGCATCATAGGTGTATTGAAAAGAAAGGAAGTGAGCTCATTTTAAATATCTATTCACCACCACCATAACAAAATCAATGCATCCTTACGTTTTAGGAAATCCTAAAATAAAATTGGTAATGGACTATAAAGGCCATCCTTGTTATGTATCCTCTTGTTTATTTGACAAATTAGATTTTAGAATAACAATGTATGAATATATTGTTGTAAACTTAGGCCTAAAATGCTAGTGTTTTGTCCATTGTAAAATTCCATACAAAGCCACCACTATGCAACTCCTAGATGAAAAATTCTCACATAGAACATACTAAGATATAAAAGTAGAATATTGAAAAAGGAAGTCATCCTAAAGAGAAAATTCAAATTAACTAATGGTTGGATTTTTATATAACTCAACTCATAATCCTTTGAAGTTCAAATATAGTATATACATAGACTTCATTACTTTAAAATCCAATGGCATTGATAGAGAAAAGCATTAATAGGTGAGGTTGCCTACTTAAGGCGCTTGCTACTTTATTGTACTAACCTATTTTATGTTTAATTCAAACTATTATAGGTGGCCAAACTAATAGGCATGCTTGGCATTTAACCTACATTGAAAATTAAGATGCTTAAGAAGATCCTGATTAGTGAACACACTAAACTCTCGATGAAAAATATTTATTTATAAAAATTCAAATATGTATTTTTAATTGAGACATAATGCTTCTCCTTCTTCTCTCTAGACCCGACCATAGATTCTTTTTCTCTCAGTGATTCTCTTTGCTAACTATTTCCCTTCCCTACTCTCTTGTTTTGTCCTCCTCGTTACCTCCTCCTCACTACCTTGCTTCTTATTCTTCGAAGCTCACTGTCTGAATTGGGTTTTTGCCTTTTTAAGAAGCTCATCTATTTTCCCTCACACTTGGGTCCTAACAGTTTAATGTAAATGGTAAAATGTCTCCAAGACCCTCTAGCTTAATCCCTGATTAGCCTTTATAGAGTAAAGATTTCTTCCTTTATCAACCTCTCAGAAAATTCACACGTCACCCCAAAAGGAAGGAAAGCAAAACTAGGGTCGAGTGGTGGGAGACCTGGACGCCTTTGGTAAGTTCCACTTTGTTGCTGGGATTGAAGAGGGAACTATTTCCCTACCCTTAAAAGTTGTATAGAATGATATAACCAAGTGGAGGCATCTTTAGTTAGCTATTTTATGGAGAAGAGGATGGCTCACCCTATTTTCCGACATTAGGCTAATATGCATTGGAAAAAATGGGGACTTCAAACTACCTTGACAAAATCTTTTAATTTTTATATAAAGAAATGGCAAGCAAGGTGATGGACATGGGATCTTGATATATACAAGGTAAGCCAATTTTTTTGAGGAAATGGTAGCTTTGTTTTAAGTTTGATAGAATTAGATCAAGATGATTCCTAATTGGGTTAACTTTTATAAAATTCCTCTTACATACTGGTCTTCTGAAAGACTAACTTATTTAGCTAGTTACATAGATATTCCTCTAGCTAAGGATGACAATATTCTTAACATTAAAATGGAGTGTTATATTAGAGTTTATGTTGAAGTTGGACATAAAAGAACAATGCTTGATGTATTCAAATCATGAAGTATAATAGTAGTGTAAAGTTGAAGATAAAATCCACTTATCTTATCCTTGTAAACCTTACATGAGCGACAAAATCAAAGTGTGGATCCTTAAGAGAAATAACAATCAATAAGGAAGTGAAAGTAAAGAATCCTTAGTCAAACTAGGAACTTTTATATAAGTTGATGAATTAAGTGAAAATGTTGGAACTTAAGATCAACATATGTTACCATTAGAGAAGAAACTGAAAAGCCTTGTAATGGACAGGAGAATTTAGGTGTAGAAGGAAATGAGAAGAATATTCAATGGCTAATAGATTTAATAGATGAGAGAAATAAAGGGAAATAGGCAAATGGAGAAGAAATCACTAATAGAAACACTACTTTAGGTTATGATGCAAATACTGAAGTGATTAGTGTAATTAAGAATGTGCTTGAGGAGTGGCATGAACCAGGCTTTAGTAATAAAAAATGTAAGGGTACGACTAAGTCTAGACACTCCTAATGGTTTGCACAATATGGAATGTTAAGGGACTAAATTGGTCGAATAAGCAGCTAGCTCTATAAGATAATACTAAAGATAGAAAATCTTATTTGATGGTTTGGAGGAAACCAAAATAAAAGAAGGTTTTTTTTTAAAAGGTTTGAAATTTTTCTCAATAGGTTAGATGCCTTTAAGCAAACACTCTAAACACCCTAATGGAAGAGTTATAGTTGCTATGAATCCAGCTCCATTAATCCTTTCTAAATGATTTTGTATTAATCAATTGCCTCATTGTGAACAAATTCTCAAAACTGGAAATATTCTAATAGTAGTTATAGTTGTCTTCAAAACTAATTGGGAATTTTAGAGAGCCAGCCTATAGAAGGCTTGCAAGAAATTGATTCGAACACCATAACTTCATGGATGATTGTTGGTGATTGTAACTACTTATTATCTCAATTTGAATCTATTATAGGAACAGGCACAACCTATGCAGACATGAAAGAGCTTATATCATTAATCTCCCTACTAGGACTTATGAATCTCAAATTTTAAGGGCCTATATTTACTTGGGAGTAATCATCATAAAGGGGTTAGACTCTTCCAAAGGAAGCTAGACAGGTGTTTGGTTAATAGCAAATGGCTTGCTAAAATATCTAGAAGTTATATTGTTTTTGAAGAACCTATATTTTCTTATCACACACCTATCAAGGTGTATACTAATAGTAGTTAGTAAGAAGAAGGTCATTGTTTAAATTTTTCAACTATCTTTTAGAACACTCTCAGCTTGATTATGTTATTGCAACTGCTACAGGAAATTATTTTTAAGGATTCAATGCATTTTAATGTCTCCAAATGTCGAAAACTATTAAACCTTAATGCATAAAACTTTTTAAAGACAATACTGATCCTTTGAAACTAAAAAATTACAAGCAATAGACTGTATTTCCTTAGCTCAAAAGTAGTTAGTTATTAATCCTACTGACTCCTCGCTGATTTATAAAGAGAACACATATTTGAGCAAGTATTTGCAGACTCTTGAAGATTGTAGGTCTCAGCTGAAGTAAAAGTTAAGGATTCAATGGATACAAAAGGATTATAAGAATAACGAAATTTTTTTAGTCTAATTTAAGGCAAGAGGAACAAAACAAAAAACCTCTATAGAGGATAGTCATGGTAGCATGGTCTATGATTAAAAGGAGTTGAAAGAGATGACTAGAAGACACTTCAAAGATATTAATTGAGTATCAACATATACCTCTTGCTTTCCTGATAATCTACTCAATAGATTGACTGGTTTAATAAATTATAATCAACATTTTACACTACTCAAAGAAGTCACAAATGAGGAGATTAAAAAAGTCCTATTTTCCTTTCATCTAAACAAGTCTCTACGCTCAGATGGCTTCAATGTCAAATTTTTTTTGGAGAAATAAAATGGCCTTGAATCATCAGTTGTAAATTTAGTGCAAGATTTCTTCAGAATAAGTAGATTGCTCATTAAGATGAATAAGACTTATCTAGTCTTAGTGCCTAAATCCGCTCATCCTAAGTGCCTGAATGATTATAAACTAATTTCTTGTTGCAATATAGCGTACAAGATCATTTCTAAAATTCTTACTAATAGGTTAAATGTTACCTTACTTGGATTATTTAATCTAAGTCAATGTGCTTATGTCCCTAGAAGAAGTATTGGTGATAACACAATGTTGGCATAAGAATTACATAAAGACTACAACTTTAAGAAACATATAAGGAGGTTTGCTGTAAAAATTGACTTCACTAAAATGTAGGACAATGTGGAATGGAGCTTCATTATCATCTTAATATATACTTTTAGATAACCTAGCAAGTTCATCAAGTAGATTCACTCTTACATTACAATAATATCTTTTTCAATGTTAATGAATAGTGAACCAACTCAGTTCTATAAAACCTCTAAAGGCATATGGTATGGAGATCCACTATCTCCCTACCTCTTTGCCATCACTATGGAAGTCCTCCAAAGAATGACACAACTTTGTATATCTGAGAATATAAATTTTAGATTTCTTTATCGATGTAATGATCTTAATATTACATAACTTTCTTTCACAAATGATTTACTTATGCTAAGTGCTAATGAACTTATATCAAATAGGGTAATTTTAATATCCTTGCAGTGATTTCAAGAAGTTTTAAGGTTAAAATTCAATATAAGAAAGAGTTCTGCTTACCTTTTTAGGCAAAGTATAGAAGACTCAATACTCTTGATTAGAGATATATAACTTATCATTCAACAATTACCAATAACAAGGAAACTTAAGGAATCATAATATAGATCTCTCATTGACGGAGTTTCATAGGAGAGTCTTTTATTGGAGTGATAGATTTTTGTCATATAGAGATAGACTACAACAAGCCATTTTCATTCTCAATAATTTGCACATATGTAGGTTGCCATATTTAGCAATACCTAAAGGTGTTCTGAAGGAAATTGATAAATTCATACAAGATTTCATCTAGCATGGATAGTTCTAATAGTGGTAGAATATCCAATGTTAGATGGAGTGTAACATGTCTTCCTATGGCATATGGTGGATTAGGGATCAATTCAGCTAGCATAATGACTAAGATATTGTTGGATAGAAGGCTATGAAGAATTTGTTGGATAAAGAAAGCCTTAGGGTGAAATGGGTTACAAAGGAGCATCTTGTCTATCTCTTAGAAAAATACTCTATCTTACACTTTCTAATAGATTTAGCACAAAAGGTCCTTTATGCATTCTCACATCAAACACTACATTCGGGATGGAAAGAATATATATTTTTTACAATTGGCCTTTATTAAGGCCTTTATGTAACACTCAATACTTTTCATCTTTGAGAGGATCAATCCCTTAAGGGTGCAGATTCTAATTAAAAATAATAGTTAAAATTGGTCTTTTCAAATTTGTAGGGAACCAGATCATTATTAGAGCATAGGCTAGTTTACTCACCTAATCAGTTGTAGAAGGATGAAATTGAAGTAAATCACTTATTAATATAGAAATCACGTATAATACGTAAAATACATAAGAAGGGGGTTGAATTGTGTTAAATTGTCTAAGATATGAATCTTTAAAAACTTCTTGATTTTCTTGATAAATTCAGACGATTACAAGTTTAAACATTGTACTTCATTTAATGAGTAATGCAATAGCAAAAATTAGTATCTATTCTTCCAACAACCAGATAATTAAAAAGAGTAAGAGTTAGAGAATATGACACCACGATTTATATTGGTTCAACCTTAACCTTGGGCTACGTCCAGTTCTCAGAGTTTGTCTGAGGTTTCACTATCTCCTCAATGTTACAAGTATTATTTCTACACTTTTAGAGCCTCTTCAGGTCTTTTTCACAAAGTATTCTTTATCTGCTTCTTTAGCTTTTTTAAGCTTTAGCCTTCTTTCCTCAAAAAGAAATTGTTTGAGTTTTTACACTCATGTTATAGATGTATTTGCTCTCTTTCTTTCTTTCTTTTCTCTCAGAATATTTTTCACAACATAAGCACTTACACGCAGAATATCTCTAAGTATTTTTTGTACAGTAAAAATTTTTATTTTAAGTTTACGACTATGACCAATATTTATAGCCTAAGTCTCCAACGGTCTTCTTAAGAAAACTGCTTCTTGAATCTTATAAAGTCTGTTATTTGTTGAGTACTGTAACCAACTCTAACTAATTGACGTTCTGAGTACTTTCTTCAATTATATGGTCTTGCTTAGTTTCGCATGCTTTATGCTTCATCTGATGTCTTAAACTTGATCACTTTGCCAGATCCATTTTATTTAACTTTTAAGTATCGTCTCAATTTGATGATTTGTACCACTTATATTTATCTGCGCACTTAACAAATTCATCAAAATAGTTTACACACTTCTATTATTTTTATTATTATTTGACTTTCATCAAAATCAATAGAAGAAGTAAAGTCTTCTTGACTTAACAATCTCCCTTTGATGATAACAAATAATCATAATATTAGAAAATAAAAAATTTATACGAATAATATTCAAATAAATATACAAAGATGTAAGATACAAAGATGATATGCAAAACTCCTTTCTATTGTTCTATTTATCTATCTATATCTATATCTTCCTGTCTCATCTTCTCTATTGATATTTGTCATCAATTAAAAAAATTATTTTAGACGCTTCAAAATTTCAGAAAACATTTGTTGAATATCAGTGCGGATAGCCTTGAGGTCTTCTTTTGTGGAAACACGTAAAAGTACTAATTCCTCATGAAGATCACCCACTGCATCACCCATTAGATCAAGCTTAATATTTATTTTCTCAATGCTTTTAGCTAAGGCTTCTTGAACTTCCATCTACTTGTGACTAGCTTCAGTCCATTTGATGAAATTCTTCAAGAGCTCCAAATTAACGGTAGGAGCTTGTAGTACTTCACTAAGTGGATGAACATACTAAAAAATATATTGTTTTCCAGGTGAATCGTCTAATTCTATGATTCTAATAGAGGGTAGTTTGAAAGGTGATTTTTCAACAGGGATATCAAGTTCATTAGGTCTGGGTAACTTGTAAATCGGTTTCCCTAGGAGGTGCAAAATAGTTTTAACTGAAGGAATGAAACCTAAGGGTTTGAAATGAATAAGAAAATGTACAAAGGTTTCTAGGTTAAAGACGATACCTTCAATTATGATACTTTTATGCCTTTTTTATAATATTGAGCCAACTACCTTGAAGCTTTCGTCTTTAGTAGATGCTCCAAAATTACTTCCTGATGCCCTTGATATATGATGTGATACATAGATGTTTACAGGTTGAGTTGTGTGACATGCATCGTCTATGCTCTTTACTGCCGTTTGAATTTCTTCTTTTGTGAGATCATCTTCTTATCTTTCAGGAAACTTATTCTCCTTCCCTTTTTCTTTGTTGTCTACCAGTGCTAGAAATCTAGGTTGTACATTTAGTACAATCTTGATTATCGTTCTGCTTATCACTGGATAGATTGTATATGGATTTTTTGTAATCTTCAATAGATATGGTTCTGCCTTTTCATCTCACAGAACACTATATAATCTTCGTTCTTTATGATTAAAAAAGATGTATCGATTGATTATTTACTGTTATAGGTTCAACTTGAACCTTAACTTTTCGTATAGTAGGTTCTCTGATGATAATTAAATCTTTATTACGATCAGGTTTTGATTCTTCTGTGATCTTCATCTTCAAATCTTCTTTCTTCATCAGTTAAGGAGGGTCGAAAGTTACTAACTATTGTTTAGATGATGTCTTTGTCTTCTTTTCAATAGTCTGTGTCTTTTATGGAACATCAGTCGATGAAACCTTCTGCTTCTGAATAGGCTTCGTCTTCTTTTGTTCTTCTACTGGTTTGAAATATAGTTCTTATTGAGGCTTCTTCTTCTTAAACATTAACTTCCTTTTTATCTCTTTCTCTCCAGATGGTTGTTGTTGTTGAATCCGAAGGAAAGAGACGGTTGGTTTAGCTACTTGTTATTATTTCTCTTACTCCTTTTCTCTCTCAGAGTCTCTACTAAGAATCAAAACTCTTTGCTTCTTCTATTCTTGTTATCGTAAGGTCATTAATCTTAGTGACCTTCTTGACTTTTTGAGCCTTTCTGATTGGAGCGTCTCAGCTTTCCTTTTTAAAGACACTTAGTGAGTTGGTCGTTGAACCTTGCTTTCCTTCTTTTGTGGAATCGTCTTGGCTTGTATCAGCTTATCAAACGATTGTTCAACCTTTACCCTTGCGGATATTCTTTCTGACGATCGAGGTATTGCTTATTTTTTAGACAGAACATTTCCTTTGCTTCATCTTACTGAAAGCTCCCCCTTAAACTGTTCTTTCGGTATGAAATCTTCATCCGCTTCGGCTCCAGTCTTGATCCCCGTTTTGGGAATATTAAAGGCATTGCTAACATTCTTAACATTCAGCTTTACTCTGTTTCCCCTATTAAGTAGGATTCTAGATGCTTTAAAAAATCTTGTTAACAACATTCCATAAGGTAAAGAATCACTCTTTAGATGATATTCCTCCCTAGCCTTTATCATGTACTTAAGAATCAAAAATAGAAGATTAATAGGTTGGTGAGTGAGGAGATGAAACAAACAGTGTTCATCATTTATTATCACCATGTCCTTTGATCCTGCTCCCTATAGGATACAATAGAGAAGAAGTGAGTGAAGAACCCTAGCCATCAGAATCAGGGTTGAAGACATCTTGACTCTCGAATTACTAAATCCATATAGTTTTCGATTGATGTTGGCTTCGTTTATATGACTTTGAGTGATCCAATCTGTATTGTTGAACAATTCTGCTCCTTTATTTGGAAACCCAATAGCCTTCACCATGGAATCTTGTGTGATTATTACTGATAACCCAGCGACCATCGACACGAAGGTATTGTTTACTACCTTCATATTCTTCTAGAACTTACATATTTCATTAAGATACACCGATTCTTGGATGTTAAAGAAGTTTTTCCATCCAGTTACTTCAATCTCAGGTTCGATATTTATTCGAGCATTCTTCAAGGAGGAGAAATCGACAAGTCTTCTATAGACAAGAGATTTCGGTATTTTCTAATCTGTAAAAGATAAACACTAAACAAAGAAATGTATTTCTCTTTAAGATGAGACGTTAGTAAATAAAGTAAAATATGAGATGAAATGAGAAGAGTTTGATGTTTAGAACAGAGCGTTGAATCGTCTTTGTTGAGAATACTCTGAACAAGTTGGTTTCGAAGTTTTTATCAAAAATTCTAAAGTGCAAGATGTTGCAGATTTTGAAATGATTGCTCTTTTTATATACACTCTTGAGAAGTTACCATTTGTAACATTTGCAACTGATCCACCGATAATTATGAAGTTGAAACCATTAAGTAAAATTTACCGTTATTATTTAGTCTGAAAACTTGTGACTTTTCAGCTTCTTCAGAGCGAATCATCTAAATCATGGAGTTTCAGATGAATGGTCATTTAACGTCACCATATTCAGATTTCATCTGATTTCCTTTAATTTGTCTTCACTTAAGGGTTTGGTGAAGATATCTGCTCATTATTGATTCGTCTTAACAAATTGTAAATTGATGATCCCTCTCTATACATAGTATTATATAAAATGGTGTCTAACTTCAATATGCTTTGCTCTTGAATGTTGTATTGGATTTTTTGAAAGATTGATCGCATTTGTGTTGTCACAGAAGATTGAAATTTGTTCTTCTTAGATAGAATAATCCTCTAACTGATACTTTATCAATAATATCTGTGAACAACAACTTGCAGCTGACATGTATTCAGCTTCTGTAGTAGATAGAGCAATTGAACTTTGCCTCTTGCTTGACCAAGAAATTAGATTATGATCAAGAAAGTGACAACCTCCACTTGTGCTCTTTCTATCAATCCTATCTCTAGCATAATCAGCATCATAGTAACCAATTAACCTGAAATCTTTACCTCTCTCATACATTAAGCAAAGACCAGTAGAACCTACCAAGTATCTCAATATTCTTTAAACAACAATATATTGAGATTCTCTAAGATCTACTTGAAATATTGCACATAAACAAACACTAAACATTATATCAGGTATGCTTGCAATTAGGTGAAGCAAAGAACTAATAATTCCTCTAAAGAGAGTTTGATCAATCTTCTTACCAACTTCATTTTTAGTCAAGACGATTGACAGATGCATAGGAGTGGACATGGGTTTAACATTTCCCATTTTATATTTGACTAAAAGCTCTTTGATATACTTTTGTTGATGAATAAAAATCTTTTCATCATTTTGTATAATTTGTAAACCAAGAAAGAACTTTAATTCACCCATTATACTCATTTCAAATTCACTTTTCATAATATTTTTAAAACTTGAACATAATTTTCTAGAAGTAGCACCAAAAATGATATTGTCTACATATTTTTCTACAACGATAAAAATTAATTTTCATATCCTTTCATAATAGTGATTTATCTACTTGACCTCTAACAATCCATTTTTAATAAAAAATGAACTCAGACGATCATACCATGCACGAGGTGCTTGTTTTAATCCATACAAAGTTTTATGAAGCTTATACACATAATCAGGTTTATCAATGTCTTCAAAACCTGGGGATTGATTCACATAAACTTCTTCGTCTATAAAATCATTCAAAAATGCACATTTCACATCCATTTGAAATAGTTTTATATAATGATGAAAAACATATGCAAGCAAAATCCTAATAGCTTCTAGTCTAGCTACAGGAGCATATGTTTCATTATAATCTATTCCTTCTTCTTGATTATAGCCTTGAGCTACTACTTTAGCTTTTTTATAGGTTACTTTCCCTGATTCGTACAGTTTATTCTTGAAAACCCATTTAATACCTATAATAGATTTATTAGGGGATTTAGGGACTAGAGACCAAACTTTATTCCTTGTAAATTGATTTAACTCCTCTTGCATAGCTAAAATCCAAGCTTCGTTTTGAAGAGCTTCACCAATTTTCTTAGGTTATAATTTGGAAGGAAATGCTACATTGTCCTCTCTTCTAAACTCAGATCTAGTTCTCACTCCTTCTGATGTTTCTCCTATAATCAGGTTTTATGGATGAGAAGACTTATATTTCCAGTCTTTCTTAAGCTAATAATTTCAGAATTATCTATCACTTTATCAGATGGATCGTCTAGTGGTGAATCGTCTAGGTTATTAGCTAAGGGAGCAAATAGAGTTTCATCATCAGAATTGTCTCTTTTATCTAGATGAGAATCATCATTAAATTTTACATGCATAAATTCTTCAATAGATTTAGAAACAAGATTATAAACTCTATAAACTTTAGAATTAGTATAATAACTTAGAAAAATTTCTAAATTGATCTTACAATCAAATATATCTAAATTTTCTTTTGTAATCAAGATAGTGCATTTGCAACCAAAAGGATGAAAGTAAGAAATATTTAGATTTCTTCCCTTCCATAATTCATATGGAGTTTTATTTAAAATAGGCCGCAAAAATACTCTTTTGAATATAACAAACTGTGTTTACAACTTATGCCCAGAAGTACTTAGAAAGATTCATTTCACATAGCCTAGTCCTAACCATTTCCTGAATCGTCCTGTTCTTTCTCTTAACAACTCCATTTTGTTGAGGAGTTCTAGGAGCAGAGAAATGATGGAAAATTCCATTCTCTTCAAAAAACATTTTGAACTTTTTCATTTTCAAATTCTCCGCCATGATCACTCCTAATTACTTTTTCATTTTGTAACTTTTTGGATAAAACTTTAAAGCATTTAAGAGATTCGTCTTTTTGTGATAAAAACAGTATCTAACAAAATCTAGTAAAGTCATTAGCAATTACTATAGCACCCCTTTATCGTAAGGTACATACCGGGATGCCTAGAGGTCATTCCTGCACATATCCTACGATAAGGGTGAGCCACGTTGAACACTACACTAACTTCACGAGGCATCATATCATTTCTCACTTATAAAGCATCATAAGAAAACCATAATATTTTTAAAACCAACTTTTTCGTTGTTTTATTTGACAAAATCGAAAGTCTACATTGTGACTTTCAACAATTTCCATATGTACATCATCAAAAGCTAATACAATAGTACTACACGAATGAGTAAAATGTGTACAATCTAACTAATTTGTCCAAAAATCCCAACTGACCGACCTTTGAGCCATGACTTCTCTTACCATTTACAGTTTACACGGCTGATAGAGTCTCACAGTAGCTAGAGTCGTCTCTCAATCCTGAAAAGACAACGTTGCAATTTTGGTGAATTTTGTGAACTCAATGAGATAACCATCATCGATGGTTCACTCAGTTCATGCATCATATTATTTCACATAAAATATAATCATATTGGATCAAATACACTTAATCAATCATGCCATATTGTACATTTAACACTTTATAATCATTCAGATCTTACATTAGCAATGCACATG
>JANQBM010559185.1:0-16608 GCA_025594535.1 Erythroxylum domingense | reverse complement strand
TGAATTGATATTGATCTATAAGCAAATTAATGAAGTCCATGATATATGACATAGCATAAAGGAAATTATGATGTGATTATAATACTGAGCTTCCTATTATGGCAATTATGTCAATATCTAAATTATCCCTAGTTATAGGATTAATGAGACTAGACATCGTTAATCTGGATAGACTAACACATATCAAACTCCTTGATTTGATCAAGCATTGAACCTCAGAAACTATAAACATGAGATTTTTAGAGTTCAGATGTGGATGCTTACTAAAGGTAGTAAGTATATTAGATGACCTACAATGAGATCATCAAATGGATGTCCTATTCTAATGTCAGTGATAATCTCATCATAACAATGGTACAAGTATCCTTAGACTTGAGGTACTCAAGGATATCTTGGATACTGTTTCTATTCTTTAACTCTATTCCTTGTTACCTTGCAGAGGTCACTCATAGGGTAGTGATTGGGTACAAATTTAGTATTCAAAGGTAATTGAGTAGCCAATAGAGGATTCACCAGTTCTGTGATAGCAGAGGATGATACCAAGGCCTCTTGTTAGGGTCATTACTTGGAAACCTATGGCCGGAGTACATGTGTTATGAAGAATGTCTTCATTAACATATAGAGTAATAAGTCCCAGGACGAGAACTAATATCACTCGGGCTAGATTTGATGTAGTCAGTCTATTAAGAGTTGACACTTTGTCCATACTCATAACCAAGTGGGGTATAACATGGTGAAAGTAAGAATTGCACAACAATTGTCTATGGGAGGGTTCGTGAGATGATTCGTGAAGAGCATGGGTTCGTTCGTCAAATCACTTACTTTTCGGTCAATTGGGGGTTATGATGTGTTGCTAGATGTCGCTCATGACTTGCTTGGATTAAATGTTAATCTAAGTGGCCAACATAATCGAGAACCTAATGGGTCACACGTATAAAAGTGACTCGGAGGATTTGTAAAATAATTTTAGATAGGGATCCATTATATGGAGAGCAATAAAACCAAATAGATCCCGATGAGATCCGGATATGTCCTGATGAAATTGCGACATCGATATTGCTGAAACAGGTCTCTGGTGTTTTTTCCATACCCAGAATCCGGTAGGACCGATCCTAGTGTTACTAGACTACCTTATCATATATATATATATGTAAAGGTGTAGGCAACGTGGAAGAAGAAGGGAGGTTTCTTTAAAGTGCTTCATTTATGGTCCTTAATGGATAAAAGAAGAAAATTAAAAGCATGTAAGAAGATGTGAATTGTGAAAATGAATTAGTAATCTTCTTCTTCACGATTTCTTACCCATCTTTCTCGTTTTCTTCCTCTCCATTTGGCTTTCATGTTTTTGCTCTCAATTTGGCACTAAATTTTTGCTCTCTATAGAATAGAGAAAAGAGCTAACACTCTTGTCTTTGTTCTAGCTATTTCCGGATCAAAAAGTTTGATTCGATTAGTTTCTCCGATCTCTGTGTGGATATTATTGGAGACGGTCTATTTTGGTCTTTGTAGTTTGCGACAACTTGACGAGTAGAAGATTGAAGAACAAAGGAGACTACTTACAAAGTACACGGTTATTATATGAATGATTGATTTGTGCAAATGTCGTGAATTCCTATATATATGTGTGTTATGAACATGTAGTGAATTAGGAATTTTCACCTAGGTTTAATGGTTTTTCCTTATATAGGCATATAGATCCTAGATTTCAGAAAAGTCTCAGAACATATTTTTTTGTTTTTCACATCGCGTGTATATGATGGGATTTTCCAACAACTTTAACTCAATAATGTGAAGTTGGGTAATTGGAGCCGAAGAAGAACTCTCAATTCCCTATAATTCTACCATCCATTCATTTTGTTTATAAACCATGATTCTGGCCCCAAAATTCCAAAGAATAGGTTCCAAAGATTGAAGTCAATTGACCCCTAATACCACATCAATTCCATTCAAAAGGAGTAGGAATACATCAATACAAATTAGTTGGTGACCCATAGAGAATGGTACCTTACGACACTGATCTGGACTTCGAATTTAACTACCATTTGTAACCATCATCTTGAATTTCTCTGATTGTTCAATCGCAAGACTCAATTTGCAGACTTGACGAGAATCGATGAAGTTATGGGTACTGCCCAAGTCTACTAAGATCGTTAAAGGGTGTCCTCTAATGGTTCTGTGAAGTTTCATGGTTTGTCCCTTTGATTTGACCCCTGTAATAGCTCGGAGTGAGGTTTCTATCTCAAATTGCTCCTTGGACTCTTGTTCTTCCTCTTCCTCTACTTATTCAATGACCCCATCTATCTTAAAGAGTTGCTTGCACTGATGTTTTTTGGTATATACTTCATCGTAGCTGAAATAGAGTCCCTTGATATGTGATCTTCCATCTTTACTCGGAAGAGGCATTTGAATAGCTTGTAATTAGGAGATGTTGCTAGAACATTCGATGATGGCTTGGAATTGATAGTTGGACCTCTTCTTGTGTCCCCTCGTCTCTTGTACAATTAGGCTAGGCTCGTAGCATTAGTCAAATTGTTGGACTTGTGTAATTCTACCTCTATTGCAATGTATTCCTGAAGCCCAATGGCGAAGATTTCAATCTCTTATTCAGTGATGAGAGAGTCGACACGAGCAATTAGTTTTTCAAACTTGTGTTAATATTCTTCCACGGTGCCCAGCTATTATAGTTTTGAAAATTCTCCCAACTTGTTACCTTGAATGGAGGGCCAAATTAGAGGTGATACTACTGCTTAAATTCATCTATGACTATGAGATATTAAGTGCATCTATGTCTAGTTTAAGAAACCGAACCTTTGCATCACTATTAAGGTGACAAGATGCGATCTCCACCCTTTCGTCATTTGGTATGTGCTAGTGATGAAAATAGTGGTTATAACGGCTTAACCAAACAAGTGGGTCATTCTTCTCATCACAAGTTAGAAATTCCAACCAGGAGTATCGCGGTGGTTAATATCTTCAATCGGTGCGATTGAAATCTTACATTCACTTCTTAGGTCTATGATTCACACTGCCAACATTTCCTTGCTGCCCTTCTACTCGTGTGGCTACTAGCTCTTGTAAAAGTTCTTCGATACGATTAGAAAGTTCATCCCGATCCTTTTGTCGCTCCTCCTAGAGCCTTTGTCGATTCTCTTGATACATCTTGGCATAAGCTTCAAATTGTTTTTGTATGCTAGTAAATGAATTATTAATAATTGCTGGCTTTGATATCAATTTTTTATGGTCTCATACCTGAGATCGAGTTACAGGGTGATTGAAACAATATTGACCTACGATTCTTAGAGAGAAGAGTATTTTGTGCTTTCTTCCTTTATGAATTATATTGAAATGTGAAGGTGGGCTCGTTAAGAGAGAACCCACATATCTTTGTAATGCTAAATTTTTTGGAAATAATTTTAGATTTTCCTTTTCACCATTAGAACTTTCAAATTTAACAAGGGAATTAATAACTACCTCCTATAATTAGGCATCCACTATTTGTGCCAATACACACTACTTACATAAGTAGAACTAACAAACATGAAATTAGGAACAATACAATAGAACTATAGATGTAGCAGGAAACAAGAGGATTCGCATTAGCTCCCTAACATTCCATCTGGACTCTATCTGAATCCCACGTCTACGGTACACTTGTCCCTTAAAGAGTCTATTTTTGAAATTGCTCATAACATGCAACCATTTGCATGAACATTTTGAAAGGGAACAAATCTACTGTAAAACTTGAAACAACGATGCTTGTTACATACCACTGGCCAATCATATTTGTAGTTGAATTCAACGTCGATAGGTAGAGTGTTGTGTTTCACTAATGTTCTTCCTCGTTAGAAAGAGATTACTAACAAATTCCTTTTTAGAGCTTTATTATTGTCAAATAATAGTTTGGGCAAAATCTAGAGCACTAAAAGAAAAGCTTGCTAGCTGAGAACATGAGAATGAAAATCTTGATAAAAGTTAGATCTCCCTAAAAAAAATTATAGGTCAAAACCTAGTAAACATTAACCTAAACAATTAATAAAAATACACTTTTTAAAGAAAAAATATCCATTGTATGTGCCAAAGCATCATTAAAAAGGAAAAGTATATGCTCTCAAAAAGGTACACATCAAAAATGAATTGAAAGATATTGAAAGTTCTCTAATTCAATAAAGTTCTACGATCATCTATCATGTTTGATATAAGGATTGATTCACAAGCAGAAAAGAAAGATTTATTTGTAAAAAGGAAAGAATTTTGAATGTTGATTGACCTGATAACTCATTGCTCATTATCACAATAATCAATTTTATTTCCCTATTTTTATTTAGAATTCAATAACAATACATTTTATATTGCTCTAATTGTCAATTGAACTCAAATTTAAAGTTCCTTTTTCCTTTAATCATTTTGACTATCAATTATTGTCCTTTATACTGGATTGATACAATTTTTAGAATTGTCATTTATGTAAGAACTCGTAAGTTAATCATATCAAATTTAGTAGTCGTACACAACTTTAGAATATTTAATTCATTTTAAATATATAACATTTGAACAGAAAAAGGATTTACTAATAAAAGACTTGGAAGACTTAAATGGTTACAAAGTGTAAGGTCAAATTATAAAGTTGTGAAAGCAAAGGAAGGAATTACATATATTGCTATTAATGATAAATGTTAAGAATCAGGGTTATAAATCTTCAACATATTTTTGAAGCTATCATAGAAATGTTAAATAACTATTTACAAAAGATGATATCTTCCAATTTACCATAATCAATATTGATAATGTAATAACATTTCATAGATGAATCTTCTAAAATTTGCATGTTTGTTTAAGGTCGTTTGGTTCCAATTTTGCTTTTCTGTCGTAGTTTTTAGTTTTTGTTTTTAATTTTTTTCAAATAGAAATAAAAACTTGTTTGGTTGTTAATAAAATAAAATTAAAACTAAATTTTAATTATTAAACCAAAATTTTGTTTAAAATTTACATATTTTGAAGATATTTTAAATTTAAGTATATTTATTAAAAATTATTAGATTAATTTAATTTAATTAATTATAAAAATTAAATTAAACTATAAATATTTTAATTAATTAAATATTAAATTAAATTATTCATAATTCTTATTAATAATTAATATATTAAATAATTAAATAATATATTTAGTTAATAGTATATCAGATTTTAAAAAATAAAAATAGAAAACAAAAATCATTTTTTATAGTTTTTATAAATTTTAAAAACTGGAAGCAACCAGAACAAAAACCAAAAATCAAAAACCAAGAACCAAAAAACCAAACAAATATATTTTTTCTAAATTTCAAAACAACAAAAGAAGACCAAAAAATTAAATGGAAACTAATAGACCTATGTTAACAATTTAGTTTCATTAGCTTATAGCCAATCATTTTCTCTAGGCAAAGTTTTCGTGCAAGTAATAGTATTGCATATATAAGAGAAATTCATATTTTAATAAATACGAAAGGCATGATAGGTGCAAAGACTCTTAAATATAAAATTGTATAAATAACACCTCTTAAAATCAAAAGGAATAAAAGAGAAAAAGAAAGAATGGTTTATTACTTCTCAATCTTACATGTTTTTCCTGAATTAAGAAGTGATGATGTGTAATCAAATGAGTGTTTTTCATTCTTTAAATTAAAATTTTCAAGATTGTTTGATAATTACTTTAGAGACATGGAGAGTGGATTGCTAATATTGTAATCTCGATGAAGTACTTTTATAGTAGTTTCTCCTTACACCCATTAAAGAATGGAGATGATATCCAAGTGATCAAAAAGTGGAAAAGGCTTTTAAGAAAGACTAAACTATTATGAATCTAGTGGTTGTATCTCTATCTTATCTAATGTATTGTTCTATAGGTTTGTTGTTTTTTTTTACTAAATTTTTTTGGAAATTGAAAGAAATTGTATTAACTCTAGCAAAAGCTAGTTCAACATTATAATGAGTTCCAATTCATTGCTTATTTGTCAACTTACAACATAATTGGAAGACCAAAAAAGGGGTTAGATTATTTCAAATTAACTACAAAATCATTACAACATATTAGTTACAAGTTCCATTTGTTCTTCCTACCAGGGGTGAGTAAATTTTGTAAATTTTGCACATTCTTTGCAATCACAACAACTCTCATCCAGTTTAGAATTTTTCAAGCTAGTTAGTACTTTTTAACACCTTTATGTAGTCTACGATTTCTCTCTTTCTGTAGTGTGTAAATTATAGTGGTGAATGTTGTTTTGAGTAACTTTTCATTCTGCTTACCATGTTTGGTTTGGTTGATAAACGAATTCAAAGTCTCATCCCATTCATACGTGTAATTTTCTACAGCTAGTAGGTGTAGAATTCTGCTCCATACTCCTTTAGAATATCTATATAGAAAATATAGATGATTTATATCTTCCTCAGCTTCTTTGCATAATAAACTTGTTGAATCATTTGTGCCAAACCATCTTCATTTGGTCCTAATTATGTTTTTAATCACTAGCTAAGTGACTAGTAATGCTTTGGGATTAAGAGTGTGTTTCCATAAAAGGTTATGCCAAGGAACTTCTTCTAAGCTACTTGTAAGAATTCCATGACATAAGTCATTTGTCAACCTTCCATTCAGATTAAGATTCCAAATAATGACCTTTTTTATTCCCTTCCAGAAATTGAGGTAAATTTTCAGCAAGTATAGGAAAATATCTAAAGTTCCCATACCAGCTACCACTTTTTAAAAGCCATTTGGAATTCCCCTTTTGGAACCCTAATAGAGCCCTCCTGGTGATCCCATAGTAACCCTCCAATCAATATCTAACTTAATTGAAGAGTTCCCACAAAGCTAAGTTGTTCAACTATTAAAAACCTTTTATACTTTAAAAGTTAAAAAAGCGAAGATTAGTGGGAATTTTTTTTATTCTAAATCATTTTGTTAAAAATTTTGGTAGTATAACAGCTGCATTTTGACATTCCTAAAATTTTCAAATGCCCTCATAACCTGATTTAAAACACTTCTAGTATTTCATGTACTGTCTTAACTTCTGGAATGGGACCTTAGGTCCATAACACAAGCAATCACAAACTTATAATTCTCAACACTTTAAAAACATCATTGAGGATTAAAGCCCCCGTAATTCATTAAGTAAAATATATTTACAATCCCATAAATATTCACAAGATCACACTTTTCAATCCTTTCTAAAATAATTTAAAACATATAACTTACATAGCAAAAATAACACAAGCACATCTGATGATACAACTAATCCTACGATGAAGTCCCAATTACTACAATACCTGTTCTCATACCTGGGGTGCTTTTTTTAAAAAACATAAAAATAAATATTATACTCATAATATACAAGTTTCTATTTTCCTTTTTCCTTTTTCTTTAAACAATAAACAGTGGTGGCAATAAGTTTTCTAAAAAATTTTATACTAAAAATAAGCCAACCAATAGAATTGGTACCATATGGTGCCTCTCAAATTACTTTTACAAATAAATAGTGATGGCAGAACTTTCTTACATAGCATAGCCCACCACTAACTTCTTTGCCATATAGTACCCTTAGGCATAAAGTTATGGAGCTGGTTCTGCATCACTTACCGGCGACTAGTTAACCACTAGTTACAGAGCTAGTTGTTATCACTTACCCACACTAGGTTAACCTTCATACATCGATAGTTACATAGCTGGTTCTACATCGCTTACGGGTACTAAATTAACTGCTATATGCCGATAGTTACAAAGCTGGTTCTACATCGCTTACCTGCACTAGGTTAACTGCTCTACTCCGGTATAATAACACATATAAAACCTAATGGTATACCATAGACTAAAAACCATTTGCTTTTTACCAACCAATAACATAATATCAATGTAACTTTGAATCGTATGAAATTCAACTTTCAAACTTCAATTCATATATTACTAAAACATAAAATCATACTAGCAATATTCATTTCTAATGTATCATTCACATAAAACTCATAATCGTACAATTTAAAATCACATGTCATCAATTATTTTTCAAAAAATTTATTCATATAAAACAATTAAAACACACTCACAATTTGCTAGTTTCCTTTTCACCTCTTCAAAATCCTTTAGTTGGTTTTGTTTTTTGATCCAAAAACCTAATACAAATACATTCAACTCCTTAATATATTTTCCAACTGAATACACTATAAACTATGTCAACTTTGTTACTTTCCACATACACTCCATATACCAGTTTTTCTCTAAGTAATGACACAACACTTTATTTAATGATCATCCTTAATCACATTCATATGGTCATTACATCATAACCATACTTTTATACCAAAAATGCCCTTAAGGCTAATCTTAACATTTTTTATGCCAAACTTTTCCAATTCAATTCCATAAAACCAATTCAAATTCACTTCCATGACATTTTAATACGCACATTTAAGCTATGAAATTTCATCAACAAATTTTTTACATAATCACGCTCCCTTGGCCGAATTTCAACCAAAACTAATTACAAGTCAATTCTTTTTCATTTTTTTACTTCATCAGCATTAAAATCATGATATGAACATCATAAAACATTAAAATAGAATTTTGGATCATAACAAATTAAAAACCCTAGCCCTGGCTAAAATTTCCTCTAATCATTTCCATGATTTTTCTTTCATTCTTTCATTATTAAACTAGATTCCTAATGTCATTCATCAATCTCAAATCATCAAATGGATCTTACCTTTGACCAAATTTGACCAAGGTTCCACACACTAGTTTTCTTGATTTTCTTCTCCTAATCACTTGCAATGCAATAAAACCTTCAAATCACATCATAAGGGTGCAATTCATACCATCATAATCAAATCTAAAGTCTAATCTAACAAATCCAATATTTCAACAAAACTAGTAAGCTTACTAACCCATTTTCTTCTTCCTCTTCACTTGGATGGCTATGAGATCTTGTTGGATGCTTGATTGGAGGTAGAAGAGCATCAAAAACTCTTTGGATCACTTCTCTATGGCATAGCCGAAGCTACTTCTTCTCCTTTTCTTTTCTTTTTATATCTCTCTTCCTTAATCTCTCTAACAATGGCTAGCCACACCTTCTTTAAAGAGATAAAAATGTTGCTTATTTCCACCCTTTCCCACCACTGCTCTTAATTACATCTTATAATTACAACTTTACTAAAACTTCTCATATTTACACTTTAACCCATGCCACTTGTCACCTTTTGATTGGTTACTTTCCAAACCCATTAATGCATGCTTATCTTATGGAAATATTCCCATGTAATGGACATATGGAATTTGGATGCATTTGGTTTAACAAAATGACATTTTGACCCTTAATGAATTTAATTCACCAACTAATCGAATTACATTATGAAAATATTCCACAATCATCTTATCATCAAATTGAACATAAAATATTCTAATTAGGGTCGATACTTATTGATTAGATGCTTTAAAAATATTTTGAATGGGCAAAATCATTAACACCCATTATTTTTGAAAAAGGCATTTAGTCCTAAACATTCGGAATCACCGAAATCCATCTGATCAGACTTATTTTCTATCTGTTTTAGTATCATTAAAATCTAGTACTTATTGTAGATATTTTAATATTTCGAGGTCAGGTCCCCTAAAAATTACTATTCACCTAGATTTACTATTCATCCAAAAATAAAAATTTATATTTAATGAAAGGAAAGGTTCGGGGTTTTACAATTTTGGACTAGAGAGGATATTTTGTAGTTCATAGGAATTTTATTCAACATGGGAGTAATCTCATTTCTTTTTATAAGAGGGTTTGATTCTGATCAGTTATCAAACCAAATTCATTTATTTGTTCCATTTCCCAACTTATGTTTAATCCAGAGGTAAATCATGCGTCTCAAATTCAACAATTGATTGAAAATCCAAGAAAACTCTCCAGTGCTTGTAATCTGCTAGAAGTTCAGCTTTTTAAGATGATATTCATAAATCGATTTGATCTAAAGGGCCTTCTTATCTGTATAAAATCTCCAAATTCTCTTGCACAAAAGTACCTTTTACATTATTGAAATTGAGATAAATCCTACTTGTTTCTTTAAGATGGTGAGCTCACTCCATTTAACCTTTGCCTTTTTGGAATTCTCTCTTTTCCAATACAAAGAATGCTTTCACAATTCTATCAATTTCCTTTATGACCTTCTGTTGAGTAAGTTTTACCTCTAATAAAACCCCCAATATCTGTAAGTATATAGTTCGTAAACTTGTAGTATTAAAGTTGTCGATCCCACGAGGAAATAGTTAAAACCAAGTGAACCAAACTTTGTTTAAGGTATTAGAAATGAATTGAATGAGAATGAATAACAAAAACTAAAGTAATCAAATAAATTAAGTAAAAAATCATATAATAATTGAGCTGCCATAATCATGTAAAGATGATCAAGGATAAAACTTAGGATTCACTCTTTCGTTATTTTGCTCCCTTAAAGACTACTAATTCAATTATATGTCGATCCTAGATTTTTGAAGGGTTTGATTACTATCTCTCAAGACATAAACAATTAACCCTAATTGAATATAAAAATTCCAAGATTACAATCTCTCAATTCATAACTCTTTCCCTAACGTTTTCAATTAGTTATGAAGTTATCGATTGAATAACCAAGTTCTCAGACAAGATCTCTCATTAAATCATAATTGATTTGTTAATCGTGTGATATATTAATTCACTAACTCTCTTTACGCAAATTAATCAGAATACTTTTGACTCACTCTCTCAATTTATTGCTAAAGCATAAACATGCACCATTATCACAACACAGAAATTGTATTGAATCAATAAACATTAAAATCACAAAATAACTACGAAATAAACCCTGATCTGGAAATTATAACATCGTGAACATAATAGAGATCTAGAAATTCAGTTTACATATCAAATATGATGAAACTAACAAAAGGTAAAGAAAGAAAAACTCAATTTGAAACTTGATATGGAAAATTAGAAATCTAGACATCCTTCTTGATCTTTCTTGTTTGATCCACTTTTACAAGATGGTAGCTGCCTTTTTTGGAGTGGTTTTAGGTTCTTAAATAGTCCCTAATGGTCTAAGGGGTGTAATTCAGGTTTTTGCTCTTTGTACTGTTCCAAAAATGCCCCCAAACCTTAAAATAGATGGAAAAAGTAGCACTTAGGAAGCCTCTGTCATGATTGTGACTCTGTGAAATTGTTCTCTATCACGATCGTCATATGGAGTCATAATTACGACTCTATGTATTTCTTTTATGTCATAACTGCGACATGGGAGTCATGATTGTGACCTTGCCCATATAGTACCATGCATATCCAAATCTCTTGTCTTTACCTATCTGAGTTCCAAAACTAACAAGCACTTCAAACATGTTAAGAAATATATAATTAAGAATAAAAACATGCTTTAAACCACCAAAACACTTAGAATATAAATAAACACGCAAATTAACATAATTCTAAGCCTATGCATGTAACAATCATCTAAAAACCATCTATAATCACACTTAAATACCTCTTAAAAAATAGTCCGAACTACACCTATCAACATCCCCACACTTAAACTTTTGCTTGTCCTTAAGTAGAAACAAAACGTAAACTCAATAAACCAAACATAAACACATGCGTTCATGCAACATGCAATAATGAGATAGTGGCATCTAACTTCATGAAATCAATTTAACTGCAAACATCAGTCATTCAAGTTATGCCAACATACTAACCTATGCTTATTATGGCTGACCACGTTGGATTGAATATACATATTAATAAAAACATTAACATCATATTCATTCACCTATGGTACTTGTACGCATACATTGATAATAAGTAATCAATCAAAATTGAAACTATCACTAAGTATCCCTTCATGAGAATTCTGGTTATTTTGAAAGATCAGTAGGACTTATTTACCAAAACACCACTTTTTAATTTTCTTTAACGTTAACCCAGTCTTTTGACGCCGAAGGAAAATACCTTAACTAGGCCATGTCCCTCGGTTACTTAACTGGGTCATGTTCTTTATTAATTATCTTGGTCAGAATTTCATTATAGTCTTTTGATGTGAAGACAAATATTTTGTTGTGAATGCCCTCAGTTACTCAGCTATATCACATTCATAACTTGCTACTAGCTCTATTCTTAACCTGATTTGTTTCAAAATGGGCCAATAGAATAGTTATTTATTTAACACACACATTTGTTTTAACATATAATTTATAGCCTACCTTATTTCTTTTTAGTCAATCATCCTCATGAAAGATTATTAATGATGTTAACTCAATCAATTAACTTACAATTATAAATGCATAATAACAAATTTCCTAAGGCGAACAAAATGAATAACATATCCTAATTAACATACATATTCAATCAAAGGTACCTAAAACATAAATTTCACAAATTAATATGCCTTTTCAAATTAAATGACTATGTTCAAAGCTAAACTAATTCAATCAAATTATTGTCATTGACACATTGACACAATTCATACATATGTAACACAATATAGTATGAAAAAAATTCACACATTTTATAAGTCAATGCGTAAACCTCCCTCATGTATCAATATTTGATTATATTTTGACACCCACATTGGATGTATTTTGCTTGATATTTGATACTTTTATTATATATTGGTATTTAATAGCTTTAAGTGTGTTTACATGTTATAATTACCTCAAAGGACTTAGAGGAGACGAAACCGGATGAAAACATGGCTACAACTAAAAAATAGCAATATGGAAGAAATGCACAAGCGTGTAAATCGTAACATCTGACATACCTTAATTATGCATGCTAATGTGCACAGGCATGCATACGAGCTTGCATAACCTAAAATTCTCGGTTTTCTTATAAATTCAACATTTCGAAGCTAATTGAGAGGGAGAGCAGTTGGGAACATCCACATACATTTAGAGGTGATTCCAAAGGTATTCAAAATTTCAGGAGTAGAAGATATGGGATTTTTATTCAAAGATTCATCAGAATGCAAGATCAGACATCTACATTGTCATAATACATGAAAGAGAACATACAAGGAGATTTAGAATATAATTATGATTCTAACATTTTCTGTTTTGCTTTTTATATATATGGAAGTGATTTCATGTTTGCTGATGTATAGCTAAATTTTCTATTAGTATCTAAGTCAGATGAATTCTAGTTGATTCCAAACAATAATTTCATTAATTTGTGAATGCAATTGCATTTGTTAATTATTAATTTGTTCATATTACTGTCTATTAATTTGTTTTTTAGACTTTAATTTGATTTTATACTTAGCAATTGAGAAATCCTAGGTTTGGATAGATCCACGATAATTGCAAAGAGTTGATTGCGATCTCAGAGATAGGACGACATAAATCTTCTAGATTAAGTTCAAACCTAATAGAGGGATTCATAATAAAAGCAATCCTATAAGTTTTAACCTGAGTAATTTGGTTAGAGACCTTAGGATTAGTTGTTGGTAGACTCAAGGTCAGCTATTAACATACCATAGGAATCTCCATAGTCCAATTAATCAACAACATAATTGCATGACAAATAATCAATTAGTTAAGGGTTTAGGGGGATTCAAAGCCTAGTTACTAATCATCTGATATTGGTAATTAATTAAGTGTCATCAATCCTTTGCTTTAATTCATGCTGCTTGTTTACTTTAATTGTTAAATTTTAGTTTTCTTAGTTAAAATTACAATCAATCCGTAGGCTAGATAATAAAACAATAGTAATTAACAGTACTTATCGTCTTTATGGGATTAACCTGTACTTGTTAGTCCTAGCTACAACTACGTCGTGCACTTGCGGTTATTTAATATTGACTATTGTGCTTTAGGTCAATCAAGTTTTTAGCATCGTTGTTGTGGACGGTGATAATAGGAACACTTTAACTTTGTTAATCTAGTTATTACTTTATTTGTTTGTTTTGTTTTACTTATTTATTTTATTTTATGAAATTTTGTTTTTTTAATTGCTTTATTTTATTTGATTTTATTTACGTTATTTGATTTGTTTTTATTAGTTAGGATATTTCTTTAGTTTTAGATTTAGACTCCATGTTAGTTTATGCCCTGGAGTAACACAGAGAACTTACTTGACATAGATCCTGAGATAGAAAGAATTGCGCATAGAAATCATTAAAGAAGAAACCTTAAGGAGTTTAAACTAGATCGTTGAATTGAGGACTTAGAAGGTCGCGCAGATTCTAAGGGATCATGCAACATGGCAAACTAATCATAAACGATGCTCGATTATTCTAGACCAGACTTAACTGGCACGAAATCCAGCAATAAGAGACTTACTGTACAAGCAAACAATTTTGAGATTAAGTCAAACATCATTCAGATTGTGTAATGGTTAGTTTAGTTTGATGAACTATAAGATAAGGAACCTCAAATGCACATCTCTAACTTTTCAGAGATTTGTGATACATTCAAGATAAATGGAGCAAATGATGTTGCTATTAGATTGCATCTATTTCCTTTCTCTTTGAGAGGAAAAGCAATGAAACGGCTTAATTTTATGCCACGTTTGTCATTTAGCACTTGAGGTCAAGTGGCAGAACAATTTTTACTGAAGTATTTTCCTCCTACGAAGATTGCAAAGCCTGTGAAACTAAGGAATGACATCTCATCTTACTCCCAATCTAAAGGGGTATCATTATATGATACTTGGGAGAGGTTTAAGGACATGCTGCAATGATGCCCACATCATGGATTACCTTTATGGATGCAAATCGAAACATTCTATAATGGGATAAGTTAAAACACTAGATAGTTTATTGATGAAGCCATTGGGGGGACATTTAATAACAAGACATCTGAAGCAGCTAAAGATTTGGATGAGGATATGGCTATGAACAACTATCAATGGTGCTCAGTTAGAGCACAAACCACCAGTAGGCCACAGGGAGTTTACAAGGTAGACACAATAATGAGACTGGTGAGTTAAGTGGAAGCCCTAAGTAAAAAGATAGACAACTTTACTATGACTCGACAAGGACAAGTGATGTAGTGCAAATCATATGGGTTTGATCAACCAGGATAATTTTGTCAATCTAATCAACCCGAGCATGTAGACCATTTAGGAAACACTCCAAAAATCAAAATAACCCTTATATAACATGTACAATCAGGGATGGAATATCCACCCTAACTTTTCATGGGGAAATCAGGGACAACAAAGGAATAACCCCCCACTGGGATTTCAACCACAAACTTCACAACCAAGGAACCTAAATATGGATAAGAAGATACTAGGACTTATTCAGGATTCAAGGGCAAAGCATTAGTAGACAAAAGTGTCTATATGAAATTTATAAATTAAATTTGACCAACTAGCCAAATTAGTGGTAAGGAGACCTAAAGGGAGTTTGTCGGGCACAACTGAAACAAATCTTAGAGAAAGGATAATGGAAATCACTTGAGTCACTAAAAAGAAGCCCAACCAAGTCGAAAAAGAAATAGGAGAAGAAAAGGAAGCAATATCATGAATGGATGGACATTTCAAAAAGAGCTTCTAGTTGGAAAAGAAAGTGTTATAGATTAAGTAAGGGAAGAAGAAAAGAAAGAGGTTAACGAACATTTCGTGTAGAGTAAATTTAACCTAAAGAGAATCAAAGAGTATCAACCTATAATTCCATACCCCATCCTCAATCAGAGAAGGTCAAAAGAAGAAAAGTTGAATTAGGTCCTTAATATAATAGAGTAACTGAAAACATGACTTTCCCTTACTGGATTTATAAAAGAGAAGTTGGTAAATAGAGAGGAACCAAAGAAGTTGGAGAGTGAAGTGTTAAGTAAGAAGAACTCCAACGAATTGGTGGCACTACCATAGAAACTAGATGGTCCAGTAAATTTTTATATTCCTCGTACTATTGGTAGTGTCAATGTGGATAGGCTTTGTGGACTTAGGAGCTGGCATGAGTATGATGCCTTACACTGTGTACAAAAAGATGGAACTAGGTGAATCTTATGGGCGTAATCAAGGATGTACCTTTCAAGGTTGATAAATTCACCATTCTTAGTGACCTCAATGTCTCTTATAGACGTTGATGGAGGTGATTTAACTCTGAGAGTGGGAAACGAGAGGATTACCTTTAGAGTTTTTGAAGGAAAGGAAAATCCTTTTAAAATTGTAGGCACTATCAATACAAAGAAAACTTGTAAAGAAGCTCTATAGGATTTCACTCTCAAAGATCCACTGGAAAAGCCACAAATTCAAAAGAATTATCGAGAAAAGAAAACAAGGAAGAATGGTGGTCGAAAGCACAGTCAGGTGTGAACTAATATAAACAACAAAATATTTGTCGAGCTAAAAACATTAACCAAGCGCTCCTTGGGAGGCAACCAAAGATTTAAAACTTTCTTTTGTTATATCACTTTTATATTTTCATTTTTCTTTATTGTTTGTTGTTTCACTTTTATATTTTCGTTTGTCTTTAAAAAGAATGAATGTTATGATTAGTAACTATCGACACCCGAATGACAGGAGTGGTCTAGGGTTTATTAAGAATGATACTTGTTATAAAAAGAAGATTGTCCCTCATAGAAAGAAATTTTATCAATCCTCTTTTTATCATTCTATGAATACTTATAAG
>JANQBM010558763.1:0-16613 GCA_025594535.1 Erythroxylum domingense | reverse complement strand
AATGCACGTACAATAAATTCTTATATGCACATATCACTATTCACACATGCATGAGCATGAAATGTATTCATTTACCATACTTGGACCCGTTTCTCTGGTCCGATTCGTTCTCTGGAAACGGGATGTTACATTCTTAATTAGAAAACTATTTTAAATATAATTAGAAATTACTTTTTCTTAATTAGAAAAATATTTTCTAATATTAAAAGAAAAATAATTTCAAAACTAAAAAAAAGTTTTTATTTAATTAAAAAGTCATTTATATTATTTATTTAGGGATTTAGTTCTTAATTGATTGGAAAATCTTTCTTTAATAAATTAAAAAACTATTTTAAAATATTAAAGAAAATCATTTTTAATTAATAAGCGAAAATGCTTTTGAAATTTTAATCAAGAAATTTACATTTTTCTAATAAATCAAGAAATTAATTATTCATAAACAAGAACCAATTTCTAAATAAGTAAAATAGTAAATTTTAATTTCTAAATAAATAGAAAAATAATTTTTAAATATATAAAATCAAAATTTTAATTTATCTCAAGCAAATTGAAATAAATATATTTAATTAAGAAATGTTTTTCTTAACTACTTCCGGAAACACTTTTATTGAATTTAAAGAATCTAATTAATTATTTCAATCTAGTTGAAATAGTTAATTCTAGCTTTAGAAACAACCTTTCTAAATATTAAATAGGAATAAATTTAACTATTATCTTTTTGATATAAAAATAATTACTTTAATTTTAGAAATAATTTTGAATTTAAAACTCTTTCTAAATTATGTTCGGCTATTCTTAAACAAGATTACACCTAATACAATAACCAAACAATCTTATTTTAGACTTAGGATAGTTTTATTATTGTACGCAAACACTGCTTATTCTATTCCTAGATTAACTATATCCATGTTTCCAAGTAGTATTTATTCCAATACTAGAGTAAGAATAAACTTAACAGGCAAGGCGTGAGTACTCCAAGCCGCATAGCACGACATGTCGTCGGTGGCTGTGTGGCTTTTGAAGTTTTCACCGCAAGCTCCGACGCTCCCAGACACAAGTCCAGTCGCGCCTCACCAAGGGACGTCTTCGCCAGCCTCAGTGACTGAACCGGATGTGACACCTCAGTCGTTCAACCTTCTTATTACTGGAAGTGCCCCACCAATGTCCTCCAAGTCAGTGCCAGCAGCTTCACCAGCACAGCTCGTGCTGCACTACGCCTCACCAACGCTTGAAAACACATTATTCTCCAACAATCACACAAAACAAACAATCCAGCCATATGCAGCAGCTAACACACCAATGCCAAAAGTATAACCCTTTATTCTGACTCCAAAGATTAGAAGTTAATCGCAACACACACTACAACAAACATACCCTTTTGCGACGTTTTATTTTACGACAAAAAGAAATTCGTCCCAAAACAAATAACATATTGCGATGATTAAAAGAATTCGTCATTAAAACTTACCATTTAGCGATGAAAACAAAAAGTGTCACAAAAGGGAAAACTTATAGCAACGTATAGAGCAAATCGTTGCCAAATACTGAATATTTAGTGACGATTAAGAAAAATCGTCACTAAATGATGCACAATTAGTGACGATGTCAGATATTCGTCACTAAATAATCTTATGGAGACGATTTTAGAAAACGTTACTATAACTTGTCAAACATTTGGTAACGAATCCAAAAAATCATCACCAAAGCTTCTATATTTGGCGACAATATTCTGAAGCGTCACCAAAAGGTCAACATTTGGTGACGAAAGTTTCACTTGGTTGCAAAAGCTAATATATTCAGCGACGAGTCTTGGTCATCGTCACTAAATGTCAAGCATTCAATGACAATTTTTAGAAATCGTCACTCAATGGTGCACATCTAGTGACCAATTCTAAAAAACATCACTGAATGTATACATTTGGTGATGATTTCTCACCAAATGATTGACATTTTCATAAATTATTAAACTAACATTTTTATAATCTATCATAGTTAAGATATGTTTTATTAGAGATTTGTTTTGAATGTTTACAATGTATTATTAAAAAAACTTACAACATAATTTTAAGTGTTAAACAGTAGTATTAATTAATCATTAGTATTTACCAACATTGTAAAATTAGTTATAAAAATTTTAAATAATTTTATCAATATAATAATATGATATATGGAGCAGTACGAATTTTGAATTAGAAGTTACCCAATTTATACAGTCATAGAACCAGAATAATAACAGTCCACATTCAATAGTATATAACTTGACCCCTAAGTAGTAGATATGTTGTTTGACAAATTATTACAGATATAACAATAAATAAACTTTAAAGCTGAGTTCAGTTGATTGACTTACTAAATGACAATGATATAATTATTTATTTGGATTTCAAGTAACATGAGAGTCGGTAAAGGTAAATGAATCCCCAATGTTTAGATTCCTCATAAGGGTCCTTGCACGTTCGAACGTACCAATTGGAACAGTAACAGTTGTTCCCTCAAGTGTAGAGTTTTTCACACCCTATTGCAACAACTTTTCTGCTATAGCTAAACTTATAGAGGATGTAGTGAATAAGTCGCTAGATTTAGTAACTAAAACACAATCAGTATAGAAGTTAGATGTTATCATATTAGTAAACCGTTAAATGAACTAAAATTATGACATGCATATGTGCATGAGCAAATGAAAATATTTGGAATTGACAAATTTTCCAAAACAACTGATTTTCCTAATCCTTTACAGATTGTTGTGAGATCGCTCCCGCCTCTATGGCCATACATGTCATCTTCGAGACTCAAGGAAGCTTAAAACAACATTTAGTATAAACCATCAAATGTGAATATATATAATAACTTCATAAAAGAAAATGAGATGTACATAATAATGAAAGTGACATTGTTTGGATGATGCTAAACACCTTGAAGCAGAAGATCGACCATGGAAGGCAAACAATGATTAGTATATGAAGTGGAGATTTTTTTCTGTGTTGTTAGTTTTCTTAGTAGGGACAATTTTGCTACATTCCTCCCAATGAAATGAATTAGGATCCAGAACTAGTTTCCATGTCGACATTCCTTGATTAATAATGTTAAGAGGTAAATTCTGCAAAAGTCGATTTAGAATAAAACGATGATATGTTTAACTCCAATTTCGATGACAACTAAAACTAGTCCAATTTAACACTTATGCATCTTCAATGTGTCAAATGATATGAAAGTTACCCTTACTAAAAATTCAAAAATTTATTGTGTAATTTGTATCTAATACAAAATTTAGAATTTAAAGTAGAATAGACATGACTATGTTCTTTATGTACATAAATATATTATTATCTATATGTCTCTATATTACTGTTAATGGAAATGAAAAAAGTAAAATACTCTTGAAACAATTTTATCAATGCAGAAACAAAGCTTTCATAAGATTTAAGCGTTAAACGTCGGTGGGAAGACAGACATAAAGAAATAACAAAGATAGACAATAAATCATCTTTAAAACACAACTATAAACACAAATGCATAATTAAGAACTCATAATAAACACCTAAAGGGTTTTAGTAAATAATCACAATAGAACAAAAGAATAAAAGAATAATCACAATAACTCATAATAGAACAAAAGAATAATATCGATTCAGTGAACTCATGATGTCGTTTATTGTTTGGTATAGTTGTTTGGTAGTAGTATTAATTAATTTTCTACGATTTATTATATTTAGTCGACAATCATTAGAAATAGCGACTAATACATGGTTCGTCGCTAAAGCCTGCCGATTCATAAATAATTTTTAATAAATTTATTTTCCTATTCCAAATAAAACATAATTTGAATTAAAAATTAAATTATTCATTTGAAAACTATTTGGAAATTAATTTGTTGATGTTTCAAATAAAATAAAATTGATTTAAAATTTTTAGACAATTATACATTTTCATTAATATAATTTAAAAAACATATTTAAAGAAATTAAACATTTTAATTATTATAATTAATCAAAAAATAATAATAATATAAGAAGACATTGTAATATAATTATAAAACTATTTCTAATAAATTATATTTAAAAATTAGTCATTCCCAAAAATTAAACAAAGGAAGAACAATTGCATATATAAGTGAGAAGCTTAATTTTTTATTTTGTTATTTGTAATAGGAAAAACTCATATAAGTTAAACAATTAAGAAAAATAAATAAGTAAAGAAAATGCTTGGGTTTTGGTGACATTTTCTAGCATTCGTAGCGAAATTAGACTTTTAGGCAACGAAAATTGCCACCATCAGAAAAGGTAAAAGAAGCAATTTTTGCGACGATTTAACATATTGGTAGCAAAAGGTTGTACATTTTGTGGCGCTATACGTGTTTCGTAGCCAAAGTCGTCGCAAAATGTGGAAGATCATAATAATATAACTACGTCGTTTTTTGCGTTTTTCCAAATTTATTGGCGACAATTATCATATATCGTAGCTAAAGGTTTGCTATTGTACGATGAATCCCAATAGTAAAAAAAATTTAGGTGGGACAACGTTTTTTGTCGTACCCGCAGCCTTCCCCCAGCTCCCTCTTTATCTTTTCTTCATAATTTTCTTTCAAACTTAATCGATTTTCAATCCTCCTTCTGTTGTTCTTAGCGATTTTTTGTTCTTATCTTCCCCCCATCTATCGTCTCGTGGAGTTAAGCTCAACCTGGTAAGTTTTTCTTCAATTTGTTATGGGTTTGTTTTTTAATGTGTTAATGGTACTAAATCTAAAATTGTTGCGGTTTCTTCAATATCATGAGTTGTTTGCATGGATTGAACAACTATATTATTGGGTTTGTGTTGAAATTTGTTAATGATGGTGAAGAAAGGGAACATAATGAATGAATGGTTAAAGTTGGGTGTGTTTTATGTTTTGGTTACAAGGTGTTCAATGAAAGTCCTATTCCAATGTTCTGTTTCATTTTTTGTCCGAAATTGAACTTGTTTTTACATGTAATCTATTGTCAACATGCACGATGAAGATGATGATAAGCATAGCAAAGAAAGTGACAAATATTATTGAAAGAGAAATGTCCAATCTACATGATGCAAGTTTATAACTGTTAGTAAAAACATAAGCTATATGATGTTAGCCATGTAAGTTGTAACCGACAACCTTGGATGAGTTTGCCAATAATTATACATGTAAGTATGCAAAAGGTTAATTTTGCTTGACAATGAGTTGTATTTTTTCTTCTATATAAAGGCATAAGCATAATAATTCTGAGGGCATTTTTTAGTATGAATTCTCCTAATTAGATAACCTTATTTTGATATGCCTATTGCTTCTTATTATTCCTGTCATCAAGAACAAGATATTGTCTACGAATGTGCTCTCCAAAGACAATTTCCAAGCTTTAAAAATCACCTATCTAGTTCTAACATTTCCAAATCAAAAAGATTAACTTCTTATAGGGAATAACAAATGGTTGGGTTCTTTTGATTAAATTATCATATAATTTGATTGTGAAAACTACCAAACTTAAGGAATTGTTCTATACTAAATGAATTTATTAGAAATATGTATTAATGATCAATGCCTTTCTAATTTTGCTAAAACAAGGTCATCTTCAATAACAATGGTTTGTCTTCTTTTTACTAAAGTTCCTAGGCTTATTTTTGTTTAAGGAAACTTCTATGCATTTAAGAGAAACTAAATAAAATGAAGAAAGCCTATGAAGAAAACCTTGGAAAGCATCATTGATAAGCTTAAAATCCTATATAGATAACAACATTTATTTTTGTTATATATGTTTTACTTTTATTTTCATTTCCACTAATCCTTCGCTTTTCCATTATTTTGACAGGAATGCTACACTTTTAAGTTTACAATAGGGGTCGACAAAGATAAAGTTTAGAAATTTTATTTACCTTCAAATTTAAGATTGAGTTTAGAAACTTTAATATTCACAGTTAAGCTAATAAGAACCTTAGTAAGCTTCATTGTGGCCACTAATGCAATTCTTTATTTTCCAAAAAAGTTATCAATTTTATTATAAAAAATACTACCATCTTATCAAAAAAATACAACTTTTATGTATAAAAAGTTAGACTACCCACATTAATTATGTAACATAAAAAGACAACTTTTGCTTTATACAAATGCCTAAGGTGGGTCGACATTGAAATTCTTTAACCTTCTTTCTTCTGCCTTAATTATTGGCATATCCTAATCTTTGTTCTTTGTGCATAATTTAGATATTTATAAATTATGTCATTATAATGTCTATGCATATTAAATATGATTTTAGTCTGTTTAGCCTTTAATTCATATTTTTCAATTTATTTATAATAGATTTTGTTGTTCACCAAATCTTTTGTCTATTTTGTAGATTTTATGTTCCTTTTTTTGCTTGGAGACAAAAACCACTTAATTTGTGTGGCATCCTCAGTTACATTTTTCCTTGCCCACTACATTTAGTCCAAAACTAAGAAAAATGTTTCAGTTTTAATCCCTTTCTTCTTTCTATCTTTGTAAATTTGTATCAGAGTGTCCTATTCTATTCTAACAACAAAAACAACTCAAGTCAACTGTATACAACTATACATCTTCAGTAACCTTTATTGTTTTATATATCGATTGTCGTTTCATTTTGTTGTATATTGTTACTTAATTGATGTGTATGAACTGATACAACGTTGTTGACTGTATGTAATATTAAACATAGGTTTTTTAACGTAATATAAAATAAAAAATGCATGCTATAACTATGTTATCTTCTTGTATTGTATAGCAAAACGGATGAGAGTTGGATGTCTCATCGAAAATGGTCAACCGAATATATTGAAGGAGTTAATAGTTTCATGCAATTTGTAAAAGATCAAATGGGTGATGAATGTAGTATTCGTTGTCCATGCAATTATTGCTTAAATATGGACTTCCAAAGTCAAGGTGCGGTTTATAATCACTTGCTCATCCGAGGCATAGACAAATTCTATAGTCTATGACTTTATCATGGTGAATGTAAGGAAGCAAGTTGTAGTAGAAGTGCCAGTACATCTTAGGAAGACAGTTACAATAATGATGTTGATGATTGTGATGTTAGATGGGATTGATGAGATGTTATATGATTGTTAGAATTATATGGAGACTATGAATGAAACAGGAATGCCTAACATAACTGGTAGTATGATAGAAGATAATTTTGAGAAGTTATTGAAAGTTTCTCAAGAGAAATTATATCCGGGGTGTTCTAATTTTTCCCAACTCTTATTTTTTGTGAAGTTGTTGCATTTGAAGGTTTATAATAAATAGAGTAATAAGTCGTTTGACATGTTAATTGACTTACAAAACGATGTATTACCTATAGGATATAAGTTACCAAAATCTTACTATGATGCGAAGAAACTGTTAAGGGACCTTAGATTGGGATATATTTCAATTCAAGCTGACTATGTTCTTTATTGGAAGGAAAGTAAAGAACTTCAAGAGTGTCCTATTTGTGGTACATCAACATGGAGGGTGGATGATGGGAGAGGAAAAAAGATCCCGATGAAAATCCTTCGATATTTTCTTATTAAACCATTATTACAAAGGCTGTTTATGTCAATAAAAATAGCCATAGATATGAGGTGGCATAAAGAGAAACGTATTGATGATAACATTATGCATTATCCAACAAACTCAATGGTATGGAAAGAGCTTGATAAAAAGTTCCCATGGTTTGGACAAGATTATCGTAATGTTCAACATGGATTGGCCTAAGATGGATTTAATTCTTTCGGTAATATGAGTAATTCATATAGCATATGGTTGGTGATTCTAGTCCCATATAATTTACCCCCATGGAAGTGTATAAAGGAGCCTTTTATGTTGTTGTCTTTGCTTATTTTAGGACCTACTACTCCTAGTAAGGACATCGATGTTTACTTGCAATTATTAATTGATGACTTAAACGATCTATGTGAATATGGATTACAAACTTTTAATGTTATTAAAGGCAACACATTTACAATGCATGCTACTGTATTGTGGACTATAAATGATTTCCCAGCTTATGGGCATTCGTCAAGGTGGAGCACTAAAGGTTATATGGCTTGTCTTGTCTGTAATCATCAAACGTATTAAAAAAGGATACGAAGTAAAATATATTATACGGGTCATTGTTATTATTTAGAACATGGGCATAGATGACGAAGAAGTAAATAGTTTAATGGCACAGTTGAGTTGGGTGAAGTTCTGCTGCAATTGTCAGGTGATAATATTGTTTACCAGCTGTCACATTTGGGTGACATTACACCTGGCAAATACCCAAGTAATAGAAAGTGTAAGAGAAATGATATTGAATTGAATTGGACTAAAAAAAGTATATTTTTGAACTTGCCATATTGGAAGGAATTACTATTGAGGCACAATCTTGATGTCATGCATATTGAGAAAAACATTTTTGAGGTCATTTTAGGGACTACCATGGGAATTGATGAGAAATCCAAAAACATTATTAAGGCTAAACTAGACTTGGAAGACATGAATAATAGAAAAGATTTGCATTTGAGAAGATGAGATGATGGTTCATACTTTATTCCCCCTGCTTGTTACAACATGTCAGAAAGTGAGAAACAATCATTCTATCAGTTCCTCTAATTAGTCAAATTTCCTGATGGGTATGCATCTAATATAGACCGTTGTGTGAATGTTAAAGAGGGAAAAGTGTCAGGGTTGAAAAGTCATGATTGTCATGTACTTTTGTAACAACTACTTCCTGTTGAAATATGTGAGTGTTTGTTGAAGGATGTGTCCATTACTTTAGGTTAAGCAGGAGAGTTTTTAAGCAATTATGTTACAAGACACTTAAAGTTAAAGATCTTGATAAATTGAAGAAAGACATAGCATTGATTCTATATAAGCTTGAACTATTATTCCCCCCGTCATTTTTTGATGTTATGGTTCATTTGGCAATTCACTTACTATATGCAACAAAACTTTATAGACCAGTTCAATTTCGATAGATGTTTTTGATGAAAAGGTAATTCATATTAAATTCAACAAGTTTTTCCTATATTATTTGTTTGTAACAATTCCTAAGTTTATATCTGTTTATGTTTAGGTATTTATGCTCTTTTAAGAATTATGTACGTAATAGAACTCGACCAGAGGGGTCTATTGCAGAGGTTTAAATATCAAATGAATGCTTGACTTTTTGTTCAATGTACTTAACTGATGTGGAGACAAGATTTAATAGAACAGAACATAACTTTGATTTTAATGACGATGGTGAGTTGTTTATTTTCTCCCAAAAAGTTAGGCCACTTGGTGCAGATAAATATGTTGAGTAAACTAAATATGAATTCGAAATTGCCCATTAGTATATTTTGAACAATTGCAAGAACGTCGATACATTCATGGAGTACTTATATTCCTTTTCATTCAAACAATCATATTACAATTTCCTTCATTAACTCTGAGATCTTAATATGTTTTTTTTCAATAGAAAGCACAAAGATACAATTCTCAGGAAAGGGATCATTAATGTTGAAGAAAGATATAGGCAGAAGTTTGTATCATGATTTAAAAATCGAATAAGTTTCATATTAATTATATATTATGAAAATATAAGAATATGTCTCATCCTCATATTTATTTTTAATTTATCGTACAGATGATACAGTTATATAACCGTAACATGCAAGAAGCGACAATAACATTATATAGTTTGGCATGTAGGGCTCATATTTGTGGGAAGAAATACATAGATTGCATTGTTAATAGGATGTGATATCACATACAAGATCGAGATAGTCAAGTTAGAAGTCAAAATAGTGGGGTTGTCATTGAAGGATGTTATGACGATGAAATCATTGACTTCTATAGTGTCATATCTAAAATTATAGAGTTACACTATATCAAGGATAAGAAGGTTGTTCTACTTAAATGGAAATGGTTTGATCTAATTGACATGAGAGTGAACGAGCATATTACTAGTATAAATGTTAGTAAGACATAGTGTGACAATGATCCTTTTGTCCTTGCAAGTCAAGCCAAACAAGTTTTCTACATTAACGATATTATATTGGGTAGCAATTGGAAGGTTGTTCAAAAGTTTCAACAAAAGAATGTCTTTGATTTTTATGAAAGGGATATTGGTGAATTAGATGAGAATGTTGATGAAGTCTATCAAGATATTGGATTGGAGATTAATAACGAAGGCATTTCAATAGAAGATGCAGATATATCATCATTCCATAGGAGAGATGCCGAGCCCAACATAGTTCAACTGGATGAAGTACAACCCCATCTTATCTTACAAACAGATGAAGACTAGACTTAGGATGACTTTATTGACAATGACGATAATTTGCTCGAATATATTAGTGATGAAGAATTAAAAGATAATGTACTTAATGATGATGATTTTCTTCATCTTGATCATGATGATTGAATGTAAGTTTCTGACACAACCCGCCTTCTGGACCGTGTTGGCACTAGGGGATGGGTAGGCTTAATGCTACAAAAACTCGTAGTAAGCCTAAATTTTTTATATTCTACTAAAAATCTGGTATGACCCATTCGTTTATCTGATTAATAATCCATATACCTGCTTAACAGTTTTGAATGAAGCAAGGATCTCAATATGTAATTCTAACATACATTATCTACTTATAATCTGCCAATCTATGATCATCTCATATCATCAACTGACATCATTCTCAATAACATAGCATATCCATACATGTATCATGTACATATGATTATAACAAACTATGGAGCAGCTATAAGCATCTGCAATTAACATCATGCCAAAAACAATTATTTGTCTGATTATCCAAGCTAGTCTCAAAAGACTTGGATTTCTCTCTCGTGCGATCTGCTAATACCTTAAAATAATAATAGTGAGAGGTGAGTCTAATAACACGACTCACAAGAATGGTCTGTGGCATTCTAAACAACAATACATGGTATCAATGAATAAACAAGCAGAAATCTTAAATGCGACAAGCACATGAATATTAATAAGAAATCTAAATATGAATTGTTTTGTTATAAAAATGAATCTGGTTTTTGAATTCTTTTTTTTAGTTATGGATTCTTTTTCTGAGTTTTGGGTTCTTTCTTTGATAAAGTTCCATAGAATTTCTAATTATGAACTTTCTCATTTCTAAGTTCTAATTTCTCATTTCTAAGTTCTGATTTTCTGAATTTCTTAGGAAGAGACAGAGGCATGTTAGTACGATGTATCTCCCCTTTTCTGATTCTAGACAAGGTTAGCCTAACCCTGCCCCTGGAGGCCTACCTTCTCCAAATAGGACCTGGATCTGACCCATCACTAGTGGGTTACCTATGTGCACATAGTCTGATAATATACCCTATTAGCTAGGTATCCTGTGAACTCATCTCTCATGGCTAAAAAGAAAAACATGATTCATCAAAGAATTGCAATCAATAGGTTCATCACAGCAAGAGAGCCAGAAGATGCAAAGAATATAAATATCATCTAGCCAAAATAGCATAAAACATGCTAGACTCAATCACAGGGAGTCATATATCAAATAAGTCATACAGATTCGAGAGCAGTTCAACAAGCCGCAAGATAAAAAGGATTACTACACAAGTATAGTAGCATGATTATACTCACCTCGACTATCTCAGGGGTTATTATTTCTTTTCTAATCTTCTTAAATTGGAGAGGTACTAGGTACAACTTCTAATTCTATTCCTCATCTACTTTCACAAGCTGTTGGGTAGCATACATAAAAAATTACATACACCCGCATTAGTCATTCTTATAAAAATCTCATTTCTCAGCAAATATCATTATAACTGTATATTTTCTTCTATAATGATCAAAATAGTTTCAAGCCAAAATTTCCCTTAAAATTAGGAGTCTTGGACTTCATTATGTCCAAATTTATCTCACAATTCCTAATACTTGATTCTTTATGTCTTGATTAGCTTAATCATACTTGAAACTATTCGGTTTAACTGATTCATCTGCGTAGTTCTCATTCGCAGAGGCATAAATTTTTCTACATAGGTTCAATGTTTCTCAAAATTTCCATACCTCTAATTAACACACAAATTCACATTTTTCCTTTTATGACCATTTTCTAATTCGGTCATTAAGGCTTCCAAATATCCCATTTATAGTTGGCCTTAATATTCTATCACGAGTTGAACCCTTCCTGACTAAAACCATTATCACATATTCATATCTTGTCCAATTGAGGTGATTCAAATTGACATTTTTAATTAACTCATATGGTATCAAATATCCAAAGACGGCCTAAAAAAGTGTAATTTAGATTTATTGTGATTTTTCTAAGGCTGTCCTGTTTCTGTTCTCTTCTATGTCACTATGGTCAGTAACACCCTTCACTTATTTAGCCATATCTCACAGGATACTCATCCAATTAAAATTACCTTCATATAAAACTTAGATAACACATTTTCGAGCATTTCATAAGAATAACTCATCATCCAATTCTGGCTCTAAGGTCCTCAAACAATTAACTTTCATTTCGTGTTTCAATCCCGTTGGTATTCTGAGCCAGTTTCAATTCGGGACTTATATCTCATTTTTGGCTCACCCAAAATTCGAAAAACAAATTCAGGGATACAGTAGACACCCATATCAACAAATTTCAAGTTTTGAGTTTCAAAATCACACGTTAAATAGCTTAAGAAAATTGTATAAGAAGGATCTAAGAATCTGCCTCCTTTGGCAGCTTTGAACTCCAAAACCCTAGGTTTTGGTTTAGGCCCAAATCACCATAAAAAATGAAAATTTCCTCATGTTAATTAGTCATTAGACATCAAAGAATAAGAATCCATCATCAAAAGCATCAAACCCATAAATTTCATCAAATGGGCTTCATAGTTATGGCAAAATAAAATGAGAAACTAAATTCCAATGGGTAGAATCAAGTGTCGGGACCGAAGCTTATCATTTTCTATCGACTAATCGGCTTGATTCTCCTTCACTTTCTTATCACAAAGCTTGAAAATTTTGAGAGAGGAGCTTCCATGGTTCAACCAAGTGAGGGAGGAGGAAGATAAGAGTTTAGCTTCCTTTATAAGCCACTCTTTCCATTATTTACAAAAATGCCCCTCTTGTACTGGTTCTTTAAAATCTGCTCGTACAATTTTCTGTGACGACTAAAAATGTGTCAAACATCATTAATTTGATGTCACCAAAAATTATGATTCACTGTCCTAGTTTTAATGACATTAGTCTCAAATACCAATTTTTTTTCAGGTGTACCGAGTAATTCAGATACCGAGTGGTACATTTTCCCCCTTATTAAAAATTCGTCCTCGTTGAGAAACAACTGTGGATATCCGGTCCTCATTGATTCTTCTGTTTCCCATATACATTCCTCAACTCTTTGATTTCGCCATTGGACTTTAATCATTGGAATCTCTTTATTCTACAATTTTCTAATTTGTCTGTCCATGATGGCAACTGGAGTTTCTTCATAAGAAAGATTCTCTACTATTTCCACTTTTGGGGTTTGTAATACATGAGAAGGATCTGGAATGTACTTTCTTAACATTGATATATGAAAAATTGGATGCACATAACGAAGATGAGAAGGCAAAACCAATCGATATGACACATTTCTGACCCTTTCAAGGATCTCGAATGGTCCAATATATCTAGGATTTAACTTCCCTCTCTTTCCAAATCTGACTACACCTTTCATAGGAGAGACTTTTAAGAAAATTTGATCACCTAGTTCATACTGTACATCCCTCCTCTTAGAATCTGTATAACTCTTTTGCCTATTGAAGACCATTTTTAATCTTTCTTGTCTCAGAGGGACTTTTGCAGATGTTTCTTAAATTAGTTCTAATCCCTCTAACTATTTCTCTCCTAATTCTGTCTAAAATAGTGGAGATCTACACTTTTTTCCATACAATGCCTCGCAAGGTGCCATCCCAATGGTGGAATTGTAGCTATTATTGTAAGCAAATTCTATTAAAGACAAATGACGTTCCCAATCTCCACTAAAGTCTAAGACACACATTTTTAACATGTCTTCAAGTGTCCGGATAATTCTCTCTGATTGCCAATCAGTCTGTGGATAGAATTCTATACTGAAATTCAGCTGTGTACCCATGACTTCTTGTAGTTTTTTCCAGAATCTAGAAGTGAACTGTGTTCCTCTATCAGATATAATAGACACTAGCACTCCATGATACTTAACAATTTTGTCAACATATAATTGGGCTAACTGAGTTGCACTATAAGTGGTTTTAACTACTATAAATTGGGCTGACTTGGTGAGTCTGTCGACTATAACCCAAATAGAATCAAACCCCTTAGGCATTCTTGGTAGTCTAACCACAAAATCTATGGTAATCCACTCCCATTTCCACTCAGGCAGCGGTAGCTCCTGTAGTAGTCCAGTGGGTTTCTGATGTTCAAATTTAACTTGTTGACAAGTTAAACAGGTGGATACAAACTAGGCTACATCTTTCTTCATACTCGGCCACCAGTATATACCTTTAACATCATGACACATCTTGGTGGTTCCAGGGTGAACACTATAGGGTGTATAATGTGCCTTATACATAATTCTTTGTTTTAGCCCATTTATGTCAGGTACACATAACCTGTTACCATATTTCAATACTCCCTCCTCTATATTGAACTCTGTCACCTTACCATCATGTACAGCTATTCTCAATTTGGCTAGCTTAGGATCACTGTCTTGGGCAGTTTTAATCTAATCAATTAAATTGGGTTTCACCTGGAACTGAGAAAGTAATAATTGAGAATCTGATACTTCTAAGTGCAATCCCATATTAAATAACCCATTTAAATCTTTAACTAGCTCTTTCTTTTGAATGGGGATATGATACAAACTCCCCATTGATTTTCTACTCAGGGAATCAGCCACTACATTGGCTTTACCCGGGTGATACAAGATCTGACAGTCATAATCCTTTAGTAACTCAATCCACTGTCTCAGTCTCAGATTCAACTCTTTCTGTTATTGAATGTACTGAAGACTCTTATGATCTATATATATTTCACTCTTTTCATTATATAAATAGTGTCTATAAATTTTTAATGCAAATATCACGGCTGCCATTTCTAGATCATGGGTAGGATAGTTTACTTCATGTTTCCTGAATTGTCTGGAAGCATAATTAATTACCCTCCCATTTTGCATCAATACACAGCCTAAACTAATTTTGGAGGCATCACAATATATCACATAATCACCATGCCCTGAAGACAATGCTAACACTAGAGCTGATGTAAGACATTCCTTAAGCTTTTGGAAACTTTGCTCACAGGAACCATCCCACTCAAATTTCAATTGTTTCCATGTTAACTTCGTCAATAGATCAACTATCTTGGAAAAATCCTTCACAAATCGTCTGTAATAACCGACCATGCATAAGAAACTTTGTATTTCGATAACATTAGTAGGTCTAGGCCAATTAGATACTACTTCCACCTTCTGAGGATCTACTTGAATCCCTTCTTTACTAATTATATGACTCAGGAAACTAACTCTGTCGAGCCAAAACTCACACTTTGCCAACTTGGCATATAACTGATTATCTATAAGGATTTGTAACACCATTGTCAAGTGTTTTTTATGTTCTTCTTGGCTCCTAGAATATACCAATATGTCATCAATGAAAACCACAATGAATTTATCCAAATACGGCCTGAAGATTCTATTCATCATATCCATAAAGGCCGCTGGTGCATTTGTTAAACCAAAAGGAAGCACCAGGAATTCATAGTGTTTGTATCTAATTCTAAAGGCAGTTTTCGACACATCATCTTTTTGGATCCTCAACTGATGATACCCGGATCTGAGATCAATCTTAGAGAAATAACTTGCTCCCTGTAATTGATCAAACAGATCATCAATCCGAGTAAGAGGGTATTTATTTTTAATAGTTACTTCATTCAACTGTCTATAATTTATGCATAACCGCAGGGACCCATCTTTCTTCTTAACAAATAACACTGGTGCACCTCACGGTGAACTACTGGGTTTAATAAACCCCTTATCAAGCAAATCCTGTAACTGTACATTTAGCTCTTTCAATTCTATAGGTGCCAGTCTGTATGGAGTAATTAAGATAGGGTTTGTACTAGGAAGGAGTTCTATATTAAACTCTATTTCTCTTTTTGGTGGTAATCTAGCAAAATCTTTTAGAAACACAACTAGAAAATCCCTTACTATAGGGATCTGCTGTAACTCACTGATCTCCCTTCTGGTATCCCTAACATAAACTACATACCCTTGACATCCCTTTCTTAGAAGTATTTGGGCCTGCGCAGCTGATATTCTGTTAACAGGAAACCCAATTCGATCACCCTGATATAACACTTTTGTTTTTGGATCAGGCCAAAGGATAATTCTTTTGGCATAACAATCCATTGTAGAATGGTGATTTGATAACCAGTCCATACCTAAGGTAATATCAAATTCTAATACTGCCAACTCGATCAAATTTGCCATAAATTTTCTACCCTCTATTTCCACTGCACATGAGGGGTAAATGTAACACCCCAACTCCCGCTGAACCCGAACCCGATATCGATAGTGATACCTGGATCCGTGCCCCGCGAGGGTGGCGTGTCACATCACTTAACACTTAGCACTGAACACTTTACAAAAGTCGGTATGAT
>JANQBM010558437.1:0-16621 GCA_025594535.1 Erythroxylum domingense | reverse complement strand
GCCCAAATGTACATTTAGAAATGGGCTAGATTTTGGTTTAATGTAATTGATTAGATTAATTATATTAAAACCAATTTGTTAAAGAGAGAAGTAGCATTTTCTGTTTTCTTAGGTTAAATGTGCAGCTGTCAGATGTAGTGGAAATGTTACTCCCACAGAGAGGAAGAAACCTCAAACCTCAGAAAGAATGGTTACAAAAGAAAAGAAAAATAAATCGTCTAAGATAGTAGTTAAAGATAAGACAATTTTATAAAAAGAAAAAAGCCAGGTGCATCTATCTGAGAAACAAGTGTCGTTAAAAAGAAAAGGAGAGACCCTTGATGCTGAGCAAGTAAAGAAATCAAGAAGATCACCAAGGTTACCAACTCTTCAACAAAAAGAGCAGAAGAGAGGAAAATAATTGATTCCTGGTGAAGATTTTGAGAAGGTAGGAAAAGCACCTCATGCTACTAGGTCTTTGGTCTCAATCTTGCAACAACAGCAACCAAAGTCAACAAAAGAAACTGAGATTAAGAGGAAGTTAGAGTTTGAGAAGAAGAGACCCCAATAATAGCCACCTTCTAGACTGGTAGAAGAAAATAAGAAGTTGAAGTCCAGTCAGAAAGAGAGTACTTCAACTGGTGTGAATCAGAAGGAAAAATCAGTTGATTCTCATAGTCCTATCAGAAAAGAGGACTTAAAAATGAAGGTGATAGAAGAAATTGCGCCTGTGAGAAGCAGAAGCTCAATTATAATAAGAGAACATGTGAAAAGAATAATCAAGGTACAAGTTGAACCTATCTTGGTCAATAATCGGTTTATACATCTTTTAAATCATAAAGGGAAAAGATTATATGGGATTTTGAGAGATGAAAAATTAGAACCATATCCATTGAAGATGAAAAAAGATCGATATACCATCTACCCAGCTACTAGTAGAACACTGATAAAGATTATACCTGATGTGTAACCTAGAGCTGTAAACATTGTACGCAATGTAGAAAAAGAGAAACAGAAGATGTACCTTGATGGGAAAACAGCTGACCTTACAGATGAGCAGATACAAGAATTTGTGAGAAGAATAGATGATGCATGCAATGCAGAATAACTAAGAGGCATCTATGTTTCACACCACATTTCAACGGCATCAGGAAGTCATTGTGGACATTTCTCCATAAACACAACTTCTCAGGTAGTTGGAAGGGTGACTAAAGGACGGTTCAAAACTATAATGGTCGGAGGTATCAGTTTCAACTTAGAAACTTTTGTGAACCTACTTATCTACCTTAGACCTTTGAGTTCTATACCATCAATCAAAGATGTCCTTCACCTTCTTAGCAAACCAATACTAAAACTACCAAAACCTGATGAACTTGATCTCCCTGAAGGAAAACAAGTGTTCAAACCTCCTGTTTTGAAAATTATTGAACTAGATGTGCAAACTTCAGAAACATATGCTGAACCAAACTTTTATTAATCAAGTGCACCTCAACGAGTTCCTACAATTGGGATGGAAGAAGTTAGTCATTCTCAGCAGTGGAGTCAGGCAGCCTCAGTGAAGGAGATTGAAGAAATTCATACTAAGGTTGATGATTTGAGGGACTCTGTTGGTGATCTACATGAGGAAGTAGCTTATCTTCGGGTGACAATGGAAGAAGACCTCAAGTTGATCAGGACTGACATCCAACGTATGTTTTCTAAAATCATACAACATTTGGGAAAACCTTTTTGATTAATAACAAATAGGGGAAAAAATGAACAGAAGAAAGGGGGAGAAAAGTAGAATGTAGAAGAAAGGAGAAAAGAATAGAGAGAGAAGAATAGAAGCAGAAGGAATAGAAGCTGAAGCAGAAGCTGAAGAAAGAAAAGAAGATAGTATATGTGTATTTTGTTTCAATTAATTATTCATTATCTGAATAAAAATAGTTCATTCACTTTTATCTTTCTAAATTATGATTATTTGTTATCATAAAAAAGGGGGAGGTTGTTAAGTCAAGAGGACTTTACGATAATTAATTTTGATGACAATCAAATAATAATAATGTTAGAAATAAATGAACTAGTTTGATGAGTGTGTTAAGTGTGTAGAAATATAAAACACAGAAGAAAAATATAGAAGAAGTGGAGAACACAGAAGAAGCAAAAGATAGAAGAAGAAAGACACAGAAGAAAAACACAAAAGAAATAGAAGATAGAAGAAGTAGAAGAATGCAGAAGAAGCGCAAAGTATAGAAGAAGTAGAAGAATACAGAAGAAACGAAACATAGAAGAAACAAAATACAGAAGAAGCGAAACATAAAAGAAGTGCAAACATAGAAGAAAGACAAAGAAGAAGCGAAACACAGAAGAAGTACAAACACAGAAGAAACAAAGCACAGAAGAAAAACATAGAAGAAGTGAAACACAGAAGAAGTACAAACACAGAAGAAACAAAGCAAAGAAGAAAAACACAGAAGAAGAGAAACAAAGAAGAAGTACAAACATAGAAGAAAAATACAGAAGAAGAAAACACAGAAGATACAAAGCCGAAGATACGCTAGAATGTCGAGCAGTTAGTTAGTTGGAGTTAGTTATAGAACTCAACTAACTAACGGTTATCAAGATTCAAGAAGTGGTTATCAAGAATCAATAAGCAGTTGGAGACTTAGACTATAAATACAAGTCGTAGTCGAAGATTGAATAACTTTGAACTTTACAACTTTTCAAATTTTCGAGAAACCTTTGATCTTACAATTTTTGAGCATTGAAGTGTATACTTAGAAGAGAAAAAATTCTGTAGTGAGATACTAGAGAGCTAAACTACTGTAACAATAGTTCTCGATATCTTTCTAGTGAGAGAAAGAAAAGGCTAGAGCCTGGAGAGGCTAAGATAGCTAAAAGAATACTTAGTATAAGAGACCTGAAGAGCCTCAAGAAGAAAGGAATGTAATTTGTTGAAGTCTAGTGAATACTCAGACGAAATCTGAGGACTGGACGTAGCCCACGGTTTGGGGTGAACTAGTATAAAATCACAGTGTCTATCCTCTATCTCTCAACTTATTCTATTTTGTTCTTAAACAAGTATATAGAAGTTATTTGCGATTTAAATAGATAACAACTTTGTGATAGTCTTTTAACAAGTTAGAGAAGTTCTTATCAGAAATATTAAAGATTTTGTATTCACGAAAAGAACACACAATTCAACCTCCCCTTTTTGTTCATATCATATATTATACGTAATTTCTATATTAACGTGTGATTTACTTCATTTCTTATTTCTCTTACTTAAAAAACAAAAAAATGCATTTTTATTGACATATTAAACTCTTTAACACTCCTTAAAACAATTGAAATTATTTTATTTATGATTTACAACCATTTATTGTTAGAGTAATGCTTTAAAGGCAATTACCTTTAGCACTTTCGTACAAACTTTATTTTGACTAATAAAGTGAAAAGAATTTTTCATTAATTTTATATTCGTTTATATATGAATTGATATTGATCTTAAACTGAATTAATGAAGTCCATGATATAAAATATAGCATAAAGGAAATCATGATGAGATCATGATAACGAGATTCCTCTCATGTGTAATTATGTTAGTATCTAAATAATCCCTAGTCATAGGATTAATAAGACAGGACATTATTAATCTAGACAGACTACCATATGTTATACTCCTTGATTTGTTCAAGCAATGGATCTCACAAACTGTAAGCATGAGATGTTTATAGTTAACATGTGGATGCCTACTAAGAGTAGTAAGTACATCAAATGACCCACTATGAAATTATCATATGGATGATCTATCAAATGTCAATGATTAATCTCATCATAGAAATGGTTCAAACATCCTTAGATTTGAGGTACTCAAGGATATCTAGGATACCAATGTTGTGCTTTGACATCATTTCTTATTATCTTAAGACGAGATCGCTTGTAAGGTGGTGATTAGGTTTAACTATTTGTATTCCAAGGTAATTGGGTAGCCAATCAAGGATTCAACAATCTTGATAGATGGAGATGATACCCATGGCCTCTTATCAGGGCCATTACTCAAGAGTCTCTGAATAGAGCAATTTTATGTCATGAAGAGATTCTTTAATGACACATAGAGTAATGAGATCCTAATATAAGAACTAGTTTTACTTGGACTTGATGTGAAGTATTCAGTCTAGTGGCAGTTGACATATAACCCATACTTTGAACTAAGTAGGGTATAATATAGTGAAAGGATGAATTGAACGATAATTGTCCTTCATGATTTTCTTGAATTAATAGTTAATTCAAGTACTTAAAATAACTTGGAACCTAAGAGTCACATGCATAAAAGATCAAATGAAAAATATAGTGCGTATGGCCAATTTTAAGTAGGCCACGATTGTGGCCTATGCGAACCTATTTTTTAAATAGGCCACGATGACAGAGGGCACGAATGAGTACATAAGTGAGTTCTTTACTTATGTACATAAGGTCTTACCACTTCTTACGCACTCAAATGAGGCATAAGGGGTCCAGAAGAGTTCTAGAGAAAGAGAGAGGCATCAAGAGTCATGTTCTTGGAATTTATACAAGAGTTGCATGAATCAAAGTGTATGTAACAAGAGTCTTGATATATCTTCTATCATGTTGAGAATCTATTATAACTAATCTAGTTTGGTGCTCAAATCACCCTTATACATTGTTTCTTCATATTCTTTGCGTGTTTTTGGGTGATCAAGGAAGGGTTTAGTGTTTACAGCAACCCAAACAAGGAGAAGAAACAAGAAAGGAGGAGAAACAAAAGGTAAAAGTTTTATATTTCATGTTCTTATATATATATATATCTACGCATGCTTGTATGATTCTATTTTTTCATGTTGTCATAGTGTTGGAATCTAGATTCTGATACTTCCATTACATACGCATGCATGTGATGTATGTAACCTGGAAAACACAACATTTATGAGGGTAATTTCTTTGAACTTTATGCTTTTAATTGACTAGATATAGTTACAATCTAACCCATTTGATTTTGTGGACTTTGAATATTAGGTTCGATATCTTATTGAAATTGTGAATTACTAATAGCAAGGATTTTTTTAAGAAGGTATAATCAAATTAATCCATAAAAGGCAAACAAGAAAATAATGTTATTGCATCCCAAAATGGAGATTATAAGGGCAAAACGCTAACCACAAGCTTACACTGTAATCATAATTGAGAAATAAGCAACAAATAAAAGTCATACTCTCTGATATGAGCTAAGAAAATGTAAATCCAAATATATATATATATATATATAAATACGAATGTGAGTTCTAATCCTTTGCATTATTCGGTAGCTAAATTGATGGTTAAAGAGGCTTTTGTCATAGAAAATATGATTGTTCCTTCCATCCTATATAGTAGTGGCTAAAAAAGATAAGGAAATGCAAAAACAACATCTAGTCATTTTACTATGGAATCTCATATTAGTGAACCACTCCTTGATCTGGGTTAAGTCCTTTAGACCTTCAACAATCAAACATTTTTGTGATAAAGCCTTCCAAATGTCGATAATATAATTGCACTTGAAGAATATGTAGTATGGGGTTTCCACAACACTTTTGTATGAATTGCACGAATTAATAAGGTATATGAATCTTGCAATTATGTCGACAACAGGTAACCTATTTAGTATGGCAAGCCATAAAGTTGTTGAAGCTTGACGATGTTGATAAAAAAGTCATACCATATTAGTCAATGGAAGAGTAGGTAGATTTTTGCCATAACATGTCTATAGGACTGATTGGTGAACTCACCATTAGAGGTAGGCTAAATTATTTTGTTAGTATAAAAGTTGAGACAATTCTACATAATTTTAGTCTTCAATGAAATAAGAATTGGAGCAAGAATAATTTGATCCTTTTTATGAGGGTCTAAGCCATAAAAATATGTGATCCAATAAAGGATTGAGAATAAACTTCATTCAATTTATCCAGAGGACTAATTGATAACCAATTATCAAACTAAAAAAATGTGTTATATTTATTTTTAGTAAGGTGAATAAAATGTAATTTTATCATTTCTCTTATCTTAAGAATATATTTTACAATGGTGGAAACTGGGTAATCTGTATTGTAACTCCACAGATTCCTGTTCTTTATAAAATAAGTATGGATCCTGTAATATCCTATTTTTCTATGCTGAGGGTTAGAATCCTAGAATACTATACATGAGAAATATTATTAAGAGACTAGGAAATGCATTATGTGTTCATGCATAACATAGGCATGCACACATGTGAACATTAATTTTTATACAAATTATAATGATTATACATGCACTCATTTGACATATTTCGGGATATAAATGATTTTAATGTGATTAAAATATGAATAGTGACTATTTTTTCTTGAAAATTGATTTAGTGAGTACAATTATCGATTTAGAATTTTTAGTGAAAATTGGGAAATTTATGAGATTTTTGGTATTTTTAGATTAGGAAAAATGTCAAGTGGTAAGACAATTGATAAATGGGAGTAGAAATAAGTTACAATTGATAGTAGAAATTATTAATATGTGGCATTAGGATTTAATGACAAGTGTCATAGAAAATTAGGAGACATTTGGATTAGAAATTGGAGACAAATGGACTAGTTATTAAAAAGGGGCCAAATGGAACCATGGGGAGGTGACAAGTGGCACTGACAAGTGTCACTACCATTGACCACTCATCCCTCAAGATTCTCTCATTTGGAAGACACACTCTTTATTTTCTTTCAATTTAATTCGCGCTTTCATCTTCTTCGTTGCTTTCTTCTTTTCTTCTTCATTTCCACGACACTCACCAATCTTCATCAACATTGAACCTTGCTCTCATCCTTCACTTGCTACTTCCATTTTCGTTATCTTCATCATCTTGCAACTAGAAAACCTAACCTACTCCACCTCCATATTGATGATTGTGTGATGCATGGAAAGCTAGGGTTCTTGGAGATTTTGAAGAAACTTTAAGTAAATCAAGTAAGTAGCATGTAATCTTCATGGGTAGTTGTAAATGAAACATTTATGATGAATGATTTAAGATTGAATGATCATGATCATGGAGTTACATATATGATGTAACGTGGGAATAAAAATAAAGAGGTTTATGTTTAAATTTTTTTTAGTGTATTATTGATATTTTTGGGTTAGCTAAATGGAAGCATTTATAATGATCATTTGGAGATAGATTGAAAGTATAAATGGAGTTGATTTTTTTTCTAAATAGTGGATGAATAAGTGAATATATACATAGCTTGTTTTTGTGTTTATGATGAGTAAAAATTCATAAATTGTTATAGAGTTGTTTTTGAGGTAGAACAATCATTATAATGGTGTTTGGATGAGTGCAGTAGATTAATGGATGAATACATATGATTGTGGTTTGTTTTGAGAGTATGAAAACCATGAGTGATGAGTTGTTATGTAGATATTATAAGTTATGAATTAAGGGTATAATGAAGTTGAAAGTTATGTTAACAAAGATGTTGAGTTATGTTCTTGAAATGAGGAGAACTAGGATGATAGTTAGAGGTAAAATGAAGGTGATAATGGAGTTGAATGTGTGTTGAGGCATTGATGAAAGAATGGACATGTTTGATGTCCTATTTTTGTGGTTATGATTAATAGTCCTGTATGACTTGTTTTATGAATTTTTCAAATTGAAAATTAAGGTAAAAATGAAGAGGCTGTTAAGTATAAATGATGAACTATAGAGATGATTTGGTTGATGTATTATGAATGAGATATATTATGGAAATAGTTAGGATTGCATGCATGATAGGATTAAGTGAATGAAAATGAAAATATTGAGTGGAGTTTTATGAGTTTTAATGCAATCAACATAGTAATGGGATTTGTATGAAGTGAAGTTGCATAAATGGACATGAATGCTAGAAAATTTGGAGTGTAAATGATGTTATTATATATGTTGAATTCATGGAAGAAATGAGGAAGGAAATGCGAGGCACGATCCTGGCATAGTCCCTATAATCTTGGCTTGAAAAATTTTTGGTTTTTCCACGATTGTGGTAGAATCCCCACAATCGTGGCCAGTTCCACGAGCTTTTGTCATGATCATAGGAAAGACCACCGTGATCGTGGGTAGGCACAAATAGAGAAATCTTGTCCTTTAAGTGATGTTTGAGATAATTAATGATAAGGTACTTTCTTATGGTGTATTTAGGCTTGAATGAGGCCTAGAATGAACCTAGTTGAAGATGGATTAAGTGATTAAAGTGAGTAAGGGGTATTAGGTATTAATGAATGATTGAACGATGTTGTTTAAATGATCATGAGATGTGAATTAAGGAAATATACTCAAAATAGTCAAATTGGGCATGCGTTATATGTAACACATATACATATGTGTATGATTGAGTATTAATGTGATTGTGAAAACTAGTAATGTGTAAATGTGTATGTGTTGCATGATATAGATGGACAAATAGAGTGACCACATCTAGACATTACCAGGACATCAAGGTAATAAATATCTGGAGCATTCGTTGAGTAACCTAAATTTTCTCACTAAGATTGTCTATATTTGTTTATATTTTAATTATTAAATTAATATAGTGTAAATATGTTAATTTTGTACATTGATAGTCTGAGGCATTTGATGCATAAGAATCACATTGGAAGTGTTCATTGCATGTGAATCTGATAGAAATAAGTGTACTCAACATAATTGTTAAATGTCAGACTTAGGTCCGATGAAAATGTGAAAGTGAATTTGTAAATGAACAAGGTGACCGATTGAATATATGAGATTTGATGCATTTCATACATGATATGCATGATCCGATAAAGGCAGTTGTGACCGGAGTAGCTAATGAAAAAGAGTTTAAAACTCATAATGCGGTAAAAGCCTCTGGCTCACTATATAAAATGAACCTAGTATCCCCAACGAAGACAAGACAATTATTAATAAGCCCAATATCCACAATGGATACGGGACAGTTAAAAAGGCACTTAGTCACAACAACGTAATAATTGAATATGAATCACATGTGCATTGCATATACATTTGGTATGTATGTTTTAAATGATCGAAATGAACTGTTTGAACTGTTCTGAATGTGAAATGTGAAATAAGTGAACATAATTGTCTTTGATTCAGCAAGATGATTAGTGAAGGGAAATTTGTTGTATGATATAATGAATTGTCGGTGAATTTGGAATATGAATTGGTTGTGTTATGTGATATGAGTGAGCACATCGATGATGGCTTGCTCACTGAGTTCGTAAAACTCATTAAAAATTATAACGTGGCTTTTTAGGTATGAGAGAGGAGACTTAGTTACGAAGACGTTCTAGAAGAAATCTAGTACTGAGTTTTTGGGACTCAAGAAAAAGTGTCAAAGGTCGGTCAACTGAGATTGAAGATTTAGATAGAATATTTTTGTATAATTCCTCTTTCATGTAGAATGTGTAAAAGAGCAGTAGACCCTTAAAGTTTTGATGTTGTATATACATATGGATCATGTAGTGTAATACTACAATGTATATTATGTTTTATTAAAATAAAATGAGAAATTGAGTTTCAGATATTGAGTATTTGGGATTAAATTATGATCCAATGATATAAGTGAATGTGATTGCTCTAGTGCACTGTTTTCATTGGGCACGTGCTCAAACGTCTAATGGATGTACGGGCATATGTCGGATGGGAGTGGGGTGCTACATTTTTGGCATCAGATCATGGTTTGGCATCCATAGGGACAGATATCAGCTTATAGACATGCTGTATAGTGAGAAACTCAGATAGTAATCACTATTATTGTCTATTACAAGTCATCCGCCATAGGTGATCAAGTGGGACTTGATGAAGATAACTAAAACTGGAAGGTTACATACCTAATTTTCAATATTTATAGCCTTGGTAATTTTCGCAAGCAAACGGATCGTTCGCATAGTACCTAAGGTATCAATCCCACGAGAAGGGAAGTCTAGTCCTAAAGTCTTAGGTTGTACTAACTATAATAATTTAAAATAAATAAACTTATGCATAAAATAAATCAAGCAAACAATTAATTTCAAGAATTAAATTGTAGAAATCTAAACAAGTAACAAATCACACAACCCAATCCAAAAATCAACCTAGAAATTACAAAGTGAAAGAAAGGGGATTTTTAATCCGAAATTAATGAAAATCTAACTGATTATGAAATTATCAAATTAATGGGTCTAGATAGTCCTAGGGTAGATTACTCTCCCTCGAGTTATAATCCTTAACCCTAATTGATAATCCCTAATTTAAATTATGGAATTGTGATCTCTTGATTCAGAATTGATCCAAAACCTAAATTAGTTCTAAAATTGTCTAATAACCTACCGGGAACCTATGCTCGATCTCTCGTTATAAGATTTTACCAGTTTGATTCAATTCTCTACCTAGTAAATTACCTAACTCTTGTTGACCTTATTTAATTATTTTCACTCGGTTCACCATCTTAGTTTATTATCGAATTATTACAAATAGATATTGAATCACAATTAAATTCATAAGAACACAATCAACTAAACTTTATTAATCTCAAGGACCAAAAACCCGAAGGTAAGTTTAGATGTAAATCAACACTTGACAACAGTTAATTTCAATAATCATCCCAATTTAATTCATCCATAAAATTGAAATAAAAAGAGAAATACTATCGAAACAGATTCGTGGAGGCAGCAGTTGCAAAAAACCACCTATTTTGAGAAGTACGTCCTGTCAAGCTTCGTCTCTGTGACTCTCTTCCTTTGTCTCCTTCCTCAATCTTTCAATAACTCTCTAAGTTTTTTCAGAATGTGGCTAACGTGAATGCTCTCTTTTCAGACTCTCCAAGTTACAAGTTCTGTCCCTTTATGATGTATTTATACTTTGGATGCCCTAGGTTTAAGTCAGGGTCGAAACGGTCTAAAAAGTCTTGTGAAACTCAATTTTTTGCTTCAGCCCAACGTAGGTCACGATCGTGGCCCTGTCTGCCATGATTGTGGCCACTGTTTAACCCTCTCTATCACAATCGTGACCCAAAGTGCACGAATGTGGCCTGGATCCAAGCTCACTGTCACGACCGTGCCCAAAGTGCACGATTTTTGCCTGGCTACCTTGGCTCTTCCCTCTCTATCACGATCGTGGCCTATTGTGCCATGATCATAGGCTATTTTTTTAGCCCAAAACTCTTTGCAACTTCTCCGTTCTTCACCGTTTACCTTGAAACACTAACAAATACATCAAACTACTTAAAAAATATAACAATTAAGCTCAAAGACTCATACTAACCTATACAAACACTTAAAACACATAAATTAGCACAATTAAACCATAAATACACACTGAATACTCAAATTCACACTAAATGCCTAAAAAATTAAACCCTAAAATACAATGCAAATCATGATTATCAGGGGATGCAGACTTCTATGAAAGTACAGACCTATAGAGGCTAAAGGATGGCTAGAGAGAATAGAAAGTCTTCGATTAGATGGAATGTGACTTAGATGAGAAATTCGACTACGCAGTCTCATTACTACAAGGTCTAGCTTACCAATAGTGGAAAACTATTCTAGGAAGTACCACCAGACCTTGTAGATTGAAGTAGGAAGACTTTTTGAAGGTCTTTAAGGAGAGTTACATGCCTAAGATCTACCTGGATAGAACGATGAAATAGTACTTAAATCTGAAGCAAGGGAGACTTACAGTAGCTGAATATGAGATAAACGTTTAATGAATTGATGGGGTATACTACTGCCTCAATTCCTATTGAGAAAGACAAGTGTATAAGGTTTGAAGATGGGTTAAATATGGAGATTAAGACGAGGCTAGCCATAACGAATCTGAGTAGTTTCTATGAGTTGAGAGCAGCCTCGATTCGAATAGAACAACTATTAAGTGATGGCCAAGGGGAACACAGACAAGAGTTTGGAATAAATAGGCCTAGTGAATCATAAGTTGAATTTGGTAAAAGGTTTAGAAAATGCCAAAACAGGTCGTTTCAACCACCAGCTAGATCAAGATAGTCAGGGTTCAGACAGAGGGGCAATTTTATGCAGTTTGGTAGTGGTAGGGTTCAGTGTTCGGGTACTCCCAATAGCTACCTAACTACGAACATTGTGGGAAGAAGCATAGTGGAGAGTGCTGGAAGTGAACAGGAGCTTGTCTTTAATATGACTCCTATAAACATCAGATCATAGATTGTCCCGTAGTTTATGGAGCCTGTTTGGAATGAGAGTAAGAGTGATAACTAAGACAACTGTCTAATAGAGCCGAGCTAGTGGATCTAGATAGAGAGGCAGAGGTAGAGGCAAAGTGATTTTAGGGAGTACTACTGTCAAGAGTGAGGTGTGGAGCAACCAACCGTAGTCTCAGGCCAGAGTCTATGCATATGACTAGACAGGAGGCTCAGAACTCCCAGATTTTGTTGCATATCTTTATTTTTGAAGCTTTTGCATTGCTAGATCCTAGATCTATGCATTCATTTATTGGACCGCATCTGGCATCTAGACTGCATTGTGATAGAGAATTATTGAACTGTGGTTTAGAGGTGAGTACACCGATCAGTAGTACTATAGTAATTAGTGAAGTTTGTAAAGGGTGTTTGATTCAAATTGATCAGGCAGAGTTAAAAGCAGAACTAATTATATTGCAGTTAAGGGAGATAGATATTATTCTAAGCATGGATTGGATCACTACTCATAAGAATATCATGAACTGTTATAATAAGGAGGTGATGCTAAAATCTCCTAAGAAGTCAAGAGCAATATTTCGAGATGTTAGTCAAACAGTGCCAACCAGACTGATCTCATTCACGAGTGCTTTGAGACTGATGCAAGGAGTATGTGAGGCTTATATAGCTCAAGTAGTTGATACCATAACTGAGGAATATGCAGGATATTCCTATTATAACGCCCCGTTACCATGGTGTACATATAACACCCTGAGGACATTCCAGTACATAACCTATGATAATGGTGCGCTGCATTCAATCACAACATTCACTTAACATGGCATCATCATTTTTTTTCTTTATAAGGCATCATTAAGAAAGTCATAATATTTAAAACCAAAATTTTCCCCTTTTCATTTCATAAATCCGAATGTAATACATTGTAGCTTTCGAATAGCCGTACATGTACATCATCATAACCTATTACAAAATAAGCTATATGAAAGAGAAAATACACAAAAAAATCTATCTAATCTTCCAATCTCAGCTGACCGACCTTGAGCCATTTTCTTCTCAAAAGTACAAGAATTATGCTTCTTGTACGATCTCTCAATAGCAAAAGTCCTCCATCGGTCCTAAAATGACAATGTGCAATTTTGGATGAGTTTTGCGAGCTCAGATGAGGTAACCATCATCGATGATTCACTCAATTCATGCAACACATGAAACATGTAGACATATAATTCACATCTTTGCATTTTTGCATAAATCATCACATATCACTTTCAGGACAATTATACCAAACATTTCATTCATACAAAAGTACACAAATCAATTGTAAATGTAATGCACATAATTCAGTTTCATTTGTTACTTTATTATGACCAAGTGCCTTTTTACTAGCTCATATCCCTTTGTGAATATTGAGCTGTATCAATTAATGTCCCATATCCTTTAGTGGATACCGGGTACATGCACAACTAAGCTAAAGGCTCTTATCACGTTCTGAGCTTTAAGTTCTTTTACAGACGACTCCGGTCACAACTACCATTATCTTTCATGCATTCATATAATGAAATGCATCATACATATTCAATGATTACATTCATTCAGTCATATTGACACTCTTTCTTATTCACATTTGTCATAAGACTTTTAGTCCAACATTTAACATTGAAGTTGAGAACAAATAGTTAGTCATATTCACATTCAAGTAGCACTTCTAATACGGTCCTAAATATAGAACTCTTCGGACAATGTCTGGAATCAACACAATCAATTTCACATTCATAAGATAATTCAAATATAATCTAACACAAACAATTAATTGAGTGAGACTGTCTAGGTTACTCACAGGTTCTTCCCGAAGCTAGTCCCTAGAAGTTCCGGCAACGTGTGAATGTTGACATTCCAGTTGCTCCTTTATATCACACAATATACACAAATCACAATTTGGCACAATTATAAGTGTTTATTAATTCACATGTATGTATATGAAATATGAACAATACATGTTCATGACAATTCTAGGTATCACTCTATTATTCTTGTCATGTAAACATTCATATATCCAAACTCACATAAGTATCATTTATACCTCAATAAAACCATAAAAATCAAAATTCATAATTCCCTAGTCAATTCAGATTTTTCCTATAACAACTTTCGGGTCAACATTCCATGTTCTTTTTGACTAAGAAAATGAAGTAATTTTGTTAGACAGCGTTTTCGGAGTCTAACTCGTGCTCTGATACCACATCTATTGGACCCTATTTTCGGAGCCCAACGTTCATGAGTCATAATTGAGCACATTACCTTGTATGGTCCTTTTGATGGAACCCCATCAGCCAATTAGGCTCGTCTTCCTTCTCATATCATCCCAAAATTTCTATAATTGAGCGCTTGATATACGACTATCCGTTCTTATGTTCATATCCTCACTCATCATCCTAAACACATCATTCGATTTATCTCTTATTTCCATAACCAACTAAATACCTTTCAAGTTCCATTCAAGCCTAAATGTACCATAGATAAGCAATGATAAGCCCACATGTACATGATTTTGGGACAAAAAGTGTAACTTTCACTAGGGATGTCGAATTAAGGCCATTTAAGTACGGTTTCAAAAAGAGCTTTGATTTTTACAACTTCTGTAAAGACCCCGAAGAGAGATTTTTCCATTTAGAGGGTAACAATTTCCACATTTTCATAACTATCATGAAAAGATCCGCTTAACGGACATAATGTCCCTCCAAAGGGACATGAATTGAGCTGGGACACAAACAAACCCGAGAAGGTCCGCCTAGCAGATATGAAGTCCGTCCAACAGACAGTTACGGGTTAAATTTCATATTTCCAACTCCTACAAGCTATTATGACCCATCTTATGCATATCTATCATTCCTAACTCATTTTCTTCATCATTTTCCCTTCCATTTCAATTCAAAACATCCGCAAAACACATCATACAAGACCATTGATCATAACCAACAAACATCATTCATACTTAAACACATTTATCCTCAATTGTTGATCATCTCAATGCCTTCTTCAGAGTTCAACACATATTCAACTCCTCTTATCAACTTCATTTCATCTCTAACTTATCACACTACTTCTTCACAATTCAAGAAATCATAGTACTTATGAAACTACTTCTTCCCATTTCAAAACACCACATTCTCTCATTCTATTGGATCAAAATAGAAAAGCTATAAAGTGTCCTGCATACACCCTACGCAGCGTCACTAACTTGTAACAATCATATCTTTCAATTTCGATCTCCAAAATTTACAAACTTTATATCATTAGAAAGCTAAAAGAATGAACTACAACTTCTGAGAAGACAACCTTGTCCAATTCAGCCTAGATCAGTACAGATTTTCCCCTGAAGTCAAACATAATTTTCTACCCCTGTGAATGCTTGAAATTTGCAATGTACAACTTAGAAAGTTATGAGCATAACCATTCAACTACCAACTTTACTTCATTAAACTCCTTAATCTCTACTCATTTGACTCATCTCTTACAACTAATTCTCATCATTCACAACCACCTTATCTTTCCTTTTTCGATAATATCTCACTTATATGTATGTATGTATATATATATATATATATCAACAATTCATGTTCAAAGTTCACCAACTCAATTGGATAACTTTTCCAAGTACATCTAATTTCAACTCACATCATCCATACATAATCCACATTTCATTAACATCATAAATTAAGAGTTTTACTAACTTCAATGGGCATTCTGAGGCATAATACCATATTTCACAAAATCCCAAAATACATCAAATACTTGAACTATAATTGCTCAACATACAACTACAGCCTTGTTTTACATAAATTATTCCAAAATAAAACAAAGCATGCAAATCTGGAGTAGTGTCTTAACTCTTTTTCACTCTTTCTCTTACTTATCACTTGGAGATGGGACGAAGAGGGGGTGAGCTTAAAAACTCGTGGGTAACAAGCTTGTAACCGAGAAATAAGCAAAACCCATTGAAATTTATTTCGTTTGTAAAATTTCACATTGTAAAAATTCATGTAACAAATATTTCCCAAATTCACAACTTATCAAGAAATTCATAAACATCATGAATCATGCATTTGTCAAACTTGTCACAATCATAAACACATAAACACATCAGAAATGGTTTGGGTAGTCCGTAACGGAATGCACTAACACAATTCCATAAAATGGTCTTGTGTAGCTGTGAGCAGAACGTACTATCGCAATCCCAAATAATGATTTTGTGTAGCCGTGAACTTAAGGGAGTCCGTGAAGGAGCTCTATGCCATTAGCGGGTAGACGGGAGAAGCCTTTAGACAAGTGATCTTGACTGACAGAACAAACCATCACAAACCTACATAAACATGAATTGCATATCTTATGACATATTGCCCAAAGTGGCACATTTCGGAAACATGATTTCCATAAACATGGTATTTTTCAAATACAATTTCCATGATCATTTCATAAAATCATCA
>JANQBM010557599.1:0-16632 GCA_025594535.1 Erythroxylum domingense | reverse complement strand
TTAATTTAACTAACACCATAAAAATCTCTAACTTAATCTTAATTTCTCCTTTTAATTCCCTCAATCTAAGAAATAAAATCCTCTACCCATAGACCTTCTAATTAAAACCTAACCAAAACAAATTAATCAAAAACAACCTAAAAAAGAACTCAACACATGCTTATTTAGTAAGAAAAAGAATCGGGGCCCAACATGGGCTACTTTTGAATGTTCAATCATGTGTGATGGTTGGATAGATAGAAGACACAAGTCCATTATTAATTTTTTGGTTTATTCTGCAAAGGGCACAATGTTTTTGAAGTCTATTGATGCATCTGACCTTGTTAGGAATGTTGATACTCCATTTGAAATATTTGATGAAGTTGTGAATTAATTTAGACCAAAAAATATTGTTTAGTTCATTACAGAAAATGATTCTAATTATAAAATGGTTGGAAGAAGATTGCAAACCAAGTTAATTCTTTTTATTAGAATCATAGTGCTGTACATTGCATTAATTTGATGTTGGAAAGTATAAGGGATGATAGGTATTTTCCTATTATTGATGTGACTGTGCAGAAAGCAAAAATGGTGACCAAGTTCTTCTACAATCATGTATGGGTCTTGAATTTAATGAGAAAGGGTTTCAACAATGATAGGAGTTTATGTTGTCTTGCTATTAAACTTCAGTGATTTATTATGATGAAGAAAGAGTTGAGACAAGTGTTTATAATTGATAAGTGACTTGCATCTTAGTAGGCTAGATTTAATGTTGGATTGGAGGTTTCTAAAATTATACTTGAAGATGCTGCATTTTGGTCCTAATGTCAATTTGTTATCTGAGTTTATGAGCCTCTAAGGTACTTCATCTAGTTGATATTAATGAGAAAGCAATAAAGGGTTATTTTTATGATCTTATAGAGAGGGTGAAGGAAGCAATAAAGCCAGTATGAAAAATAAGCCATCTTTGTATATACCTTATCTTGTAGTCATTAACAAAAGATGAGAAAGGCAACTTTGCTCTCCATTATTTGCACCTAGGGCATTTTTGAATCTTAATGTCTATTTTTGACCTAGTTTATAAAGAAAACTAAAGTTAATAGGGGAATGTTATTAACTATTACAACATTTATTGCCCATGGGGTGACGCAAAATCTTCTAAGCCCTTAAATAGAGATATAAGGATGCTTCTGGTGATTTTGAGATGCTAATTACTATTTGATAGGTGTGACTTGCATAATCTTTTAGGGTTTAATTGTTATATCTTAAGTGTTAATTTGCGTGTTTAGTTTGCGTTTAGGTTAGAATTATGTTAGTTTATGCGTTTAAGTGTTTTTATGGGTTAGTATAAGTCTTTGAGCTTAAATATTATGTTTTTGACGTACCTTGATGTGTTTGTTAGTGTTTCAGGGTCAACGTCGAAGAATGGAGAAGTTTCGGAGACTTTTGACACCGTTTCCAGGGAGGCGATAGTTTAGTTTTATAATTTAAGGTATTAGTTTAGAGTAGTTTTAAATTTTTACTTTTATTCTTTTTCTTTTCAGAAATTGTGCTCTTATAAGAACACAAGAGTCATGAGAGGTTCGAGTCGTGCAGTGGAATCTTTAGACTTAGATATCACTTGACTAGAACGTTAGGAAGGCTCATTGAGAAGAAGAAGAAGAGATCAGAAAATTAACAATAGTCGAGAAGTTTCAACAAAACATAGACCATGGAGCGAATCAAGGACAACAACAGAGGACCTTGATGGACTTTATGAGGCCAGGGTGCAATGCGGCAAATCAAGGAGTAGCTAGGCTGCCTGTGTAAGTAGCCTCATTCGAGATTAAACCAACACTCTTAAATATGCTTTAGGAAAATGTGCAATTCTATGGATTGGAAAATGAAGACCCAAATGCACACATAGTGAACTTCTTCGAAATTTGTGATACTTTTCGGTATCATCAGATGTTGGAATATACAGTTAGAATTCAGCTATTCCCTTTTATCCTTAAAGATAAAGTGATGGCTTGGTACCATTACCTTAGCCCAACCAACATCACGTCATTGGATCAACTAGTTCGTGCCTTCTTGGATAAGTATTTCATGTTGACTAAGACCACTAAGATCATCAAGGAAATCACTAATTTTTAGCAAGGTAATGGGGAATCAATCTACAAAGTGTGGGAGAGATACAAGGATTTGCAACGGAAGTTCCCATACCATAATTTACCTAAGGATTTTTTTTGCAAACTTTTTATAATGGAGTTAATCGATTGATGAGAGGCACGATTGATGCAAATTCATGAGGATCATTAACGTGGAAGATAGTGGATGAAGTAGAGAAGCTGATTGAAGAAATGGTGAGCAATAGCTACTTATGGACGAATGAGTGAGGTAGGCAACCTGTTACTTTTAGAGAGCAAAAAGGAATCGTCATAGTTGATCAGATGACTGAAATGCAAGCAAAGATCCACAACTTGACGCGACATCTCAACAACATGAAGGCTTTGTCCTCAGCTCTGGTGAAGGCCATACAATTAAAGTGTGAACTTTGTGGACAGATAGATCATGATACCTTGGACTGTTATTTAATGAAGGAAGACAATCAAGTGCAAGTAAACTATCTAAGAGCGTAATATAGACGAGGAGGGGGCAACAACCCCTACTCCAACAGCTACAACCTTGGGTGGAAAAACCATCCTAACTTCTTCTAGACAAATAATGTTGGAGGATAGTTCAGGCTATAAGGACAAATAAACTTCCAACAAGATAGACCAAGCTCGATGGAATCTAAATTGGATAGAATTTTAGATAAGCTTGGAACTTTAGACAATGCACAAAAGAAGTTCGAAGGCAATTTGAGCAAGTCGCTAAGAACTATGCTTCCTTAATCCATATTCTAGAAACCTAAGTAAATCAATTGTTAAACGCTTTTTTGATGCGAAATTTGGAAAATCTTCCTAGCACTTCAGGAACAAAATCGAGGCAGCAACTCAAGGCTATTACACTTCAAAGCGGGAAGGAAATTGAACCACCCATAAGGACAATAGAGGAACCCATTCATCATGTTGAGAAAAATCAAGAAAAGGAGAAGGATGTGGATATGAGCGAATACCCTCCTTATATCACTCCTCTATCGTATCAACCCAAGGTCCCTTTTCCTCAACGATTACAAACGAAGAAGTTAGATGCACAGTTTCCAAAATTCATTGAGAAATTAAAGATGCTACAGATTAGCCTCTCCTTTGTAGAGAATTGGAACACATGCCTAAATATGCAAAATTCTTAAAGGATATATTATCAAAGAAACGTACTTGGGAAGATAATCAAATAGTAGCTCTAACTAACACCTACAATTCCATAGTCACCAGTCAAATTCCATCTAAATTGATCCAGGAAGATTCACAATACCTTGTGTGGTTAGTGAATTCGAATTTACAAAGTGTTTGTGTGACTTGGGAGCTAGCATTAATCTTATGCCTTTGTCGATATTCAAGAAGTTAGGATTGACTGAAGTCAAGCCTACATTGATGTTAATTCAGTTGGCAGATCAATCCATTAAAAGACCATTTGGAATAGTGGAAGACGTTCTTATGCAAGTAGATAAGTTCATTATTCTAGTAGATTTTGTGGTTCTAGATTTTGAAGAAGATAAGAACTGCCCATTGATTTTAGGTTGACCATTTATGAATACAGGAAAAGCCATAATTGACGTTCACGAGGGGAAATTAACACTTTGAATAAGTGAGGATTAGGCCGAATTCAATATGAATAAGGTAAGAACAAGCAACACATGCATGAAGGTTAAAATTATGAATCAATATGCGCAAGAACAAGTTGAGGGTTGCATCGTAGAAGTACAGTCAGTGGAAGCAGAGATAGACAATGGATATCAGAACCCCAAATATAAAAGAGACGATGGTATGAAGGAGTCAGATGTTATGCATCATGATAAATTGGTTCGAACTGAAGCGCCCATACCACCATCCACAGAAAAACCACCGACATTAGAGCTTAAACTTTTACTTTAATATCTCAAATATACTTTTCTAGGTGAAGATCACACGTTACCATTAATAATCTCCAATCAATTAAATGTAAAAGAATAAAGTAAAGTTGTGGAGATTATGAGGAAGCGAATGAAAGCCATCAGGTGGAAAATTGCTGACATTCGAGCCATAAGCCCAAATGTTTACAGGCACTGAATAAATCTAGAGGACGGATGTAGAATGTTGAGGGAGTACCAACGAAGGTTGAATCCTAACATGAAGGAGGGGGTCAAGAAGGAGATCATAAAAATCATAGATGCAGGGATAATTTATCCTATCTATGATAGTGAATGGGTCAGCCCAGTACAATGCGTACCTAAAAAAGGTGGAATGATAGTGATAGAAAGTGATAGTGGGGAGGTAATTTCAATAAGAACAGTCACAGGATGGAGAGTATACATAGATGATTGCAAACTCAACTTAGTGACTAAGAAAGATCACTTTCCTCTCCCCTTCATAGACCAGATGATAGGGTAGCTGGCCATTCATATTATTACTTCTTAGATGGATATTCAGGCTATAATCAGATTTTCATCTACCCTAATGATCAGGAGAAGACTATATTTACTTACCCTTATGATACCTTTGGTACATGTGGATGTCGTTCTGACTTTGCAATGCCTCAGTTACATTTCAGAGATGTATGATGTCTATCTTCGCTTACAAGATAGAAGATATAATGGAGGTGTTCATGGATGATTTTTCTGTCTTTTGAGATTCTTTTGACATATGTTTAACTAATTTGGATATAGTTCTTCAAAGATGTGAAGAGTCACACTTGGTGCTGAATTGGGAGAAATGCCATTTTATGGTGCAAGAGGGGATAGTATTAAGGCATAAAATCTTACATCAAGGATTTAAAGTTGACAGAGCAAAAAACAGAGGTGATAGAGAAACTTCCACCCCCAAGTAATGTAAAAGGTGTGAGAGGATTTTTTGGAATGCAGGATTTTATCCTCAATTCATCAAAGACTTTTCCTAAATTTCAAGACCATTGACAAATATTTTAGTTAAGGATATGCCTTTTTTGTTTGATGACAAGTGTAGGACTACATTCAACATATTAAAGGAGATGTTAATTTTAGCACTAATTTTATCACTACCGGACTGGAAACTTTCGTTCGAAGTTTTGTGTGATGCAAGTGATCAAGCTATAGGATGTGTATTGGGCCAAAGGAAAGATAAGAACTTGCATGTAATTTATTACACCAGTAACCTTGCAGGACCTCAGCTAAATTACACCACTACAGAAAAGGAACTACTCACAGCAGTGTATGCATGTGATAAGTTTCGAAAATACCTTTTGGGTTCAAAGGTAATCGTATTCACTAATTACGCAGCACTAAAATACCTTTTTAACAAAAAAGATGCAAAACCTAGGCTCATTCGATGGGTGTTACTTCTACAAGAATTTCATATAGAATTGAGAGATAAAAAAGAGCAAAAAATATGGTTGTTGATCACTTATTTGGATTTGAAGAAGGGCAATGAAGCCAAGTGATGATATTAATGAAAATTTCCCTAATGAAACCTAATGCTACTCGAGAGCTTGATTACATCATGGTTTGTTGATATCGCAAATTATGTTACTAGTGGTAAACATCCATTAGATCTCTCTTACCAAAAAAAGAAGAAGTTCTTGCATGATTGTAACCGATATATATGGGATGAGCCAATTTTGTATAAAGCATGTGCAGATGGGTTAATGCGGTGATGTATTGCAGATGAAGAAATGCTAGAAATCCTAAAGTAATGTCATGAAGGTTAGTATGTTGGGCATTATAGAGAAAACAAAACGGCAACTCGGATACTTAAGAGTGGATTTTATTGGCCGCAGCTATTTAAGGATGCTCAGACCTATATAGTACAATGTGATCGATGCTAGAGAATAGGGAACATCTCCAAAAGGGATGAAATGTCTTTATCCAATATTTAAGAAGTAGAAGTCTTCGATGCTTGGGGCATCAATTTTATGGGTCCTTTTCCGTCTTCAATGGGAAAAATGTCTATTCTAGTGGGGGATAATTATGTTTCACATTGAGCCGAAGCGGTAGCATCTCTAACCAATGATGGGAAGGTAATGTAGAAGTTCATTAAACGGTTATTTAATCAGTTTAGAGTGCCACGTATGATAATAAGTGATGGATGCACACACTTCTACAACAAATCTTTTGATGCCCTCTTAAAAAGATATGGAGTGGACCACCGAGTTGCCACACCTTACCATCCGTAAACTAGTAGACAAGTGGAATTTGTTAACTGGGAGCTGAAACAAATTTAGGAAAAGACAGTGAATAACTCTAGGAAGGATTAGGCAACAAAGCTAGATGATGCCTTATGGGCCTGTAGGATAGCTTTTAAAACACCCATCAGAACAACTCTTTATAGGCTCGTGTATGGGAAAGCTTGTCATTTACCGATCGAATTAGAACATCGAGCATACTGAGCTATTAAAGTATTAAATTTTGATTGGAAACAAGCCGATGAAAAGAGGCTTCTACAACTGGACAAACTTGAAGAGTTTCGTTTTAATGCGTATGAAAATGCCAAACTCTACAAGGAAAAGGTCAAGAAATGGCATAATGCTCGTCTTAAACAAAAGGAATTCAAAGTAGGAGACACTGTTCTGCTATATAATTCAGGGTTGAGGCTACTTCCAAGAAAGTTAAAATCTAGATGGAGTGGACCATTTACGGTCATTCAAGTTTTTGATCTTGGAGTCCTCAAACTAGGAAACGCTAACAAGGAGACTTTTAAGGTCAACGAGCATCATTGTCAACTTTATCTTTAAGGCATGATTCCCAAAGATAAGGAAGTGATGACTCCATGGATTGCAAGGTCAAGCTGAGGACCATAAATTAAAAAATTTAGAAGTTTGTTTGAAATTGTTAGGAATAGTTAGATTTGTTTGAGCTTTCAATACAATGTTAGTAATTTGTGTTGACTCTCAGGGCTTTCCATCACTGCCTCCATCTCCATGAGATATTTGTTCTAACTTATTTTCTTTTTTCCATTTTGTTTTCCTTTTTGATTTTCTGTTTACTTTAATTTATTTCTTTTCGTGTCTTTCGTGTGCTTGTTTGTTCCCTTCTCACATTGAGGATAATGTGCTGTTTAAGTGTGGGGAGGGTTATGTGTTTTATTTTCAATGTGATTTTGCATATTGTATGATGGTTGTTAGGTTGTATTTTGTTTGTGAATGTGTCAATGACTTAGATGGATTGAAATTGATTTAATTTTGGACATAGTTTGTTAGGTTGTGAATAATCATTAGCTTGAAAAATTAATGAATTGGGGTCTTTGGATAAATATACAACTTAATTAGGATTTAGTGTAAGTTAGCACCCTTTAAATTGCCACATTCATTCATAATTTGAGGCCTTTCAACTTAAGTAGCCTTACTAGTATTTTTCATGAAAACGAGTAGGTAAAACAACAAGGTAGGTAATAATAATAAAAAAGTCTTTGTTAAATGAATAACTATTCCGCTAACCTTTAGGTTAAGAATAAAGCTAGTAGCCAGTTGAAAACATGATATAGTCGAGGGACTGGATTGACACACATCACAAATGTGTGCCTCCTTGTCAAAAAGCTATAATGACATTTCAACCATGATGTTTAATAAAAAATGACTTAGTCAAGAAACCGGATCGACATTCATCACCAATGTTTGCCTCCGAGTAAAAGACTAAATCCTTGATTAAAAATTAATCAAAAAAATAAAAAGTGTGTTTTTAATAAAAACCTACCGAACTTGTAATAGCTTGACTTTTCATGAAAATGTACTTAGGAATAGTTACGTAGTATGACTGACCAAATAATTATTAATGTGTGTGTGTAATTGAAAAGGGTAAATAAATTAACACTTGGATCTCGATTAAATTGTATATTTAGTTCAAATCCCCCAGACATTGATTTTGTATGTTAATGATTTGATGTAACTTGAATGACTGTGCCTAAGATTAAATTTATTTCATGAAGTTGAAGCCATTGACCATTATTGCATTGAGTGTTGTGTGTTTGTTGTTTTGTTTACTTAACAACAAGTAAACGTTAAGTGTGGGGATGTTGATAGGTGTGTCTTGTATCATGTTTTAGGGTTTAATTTGTTATGTATTAAGTGTTAATTTGAGTGTTTAGTATGTCTTTAGGTTAGAATTGTGTTAGTTTATGTGTTTAAGTGTTTTTATGGGTTAGTATAATTCTTTAAGCTTAAATATTATATTTTTAAGGTACCTTGATGTGTTTGTTAGCGTTTCAGGGTCAACGTTGAAGAACAGAGAAGTTTCGGAGGCTTTCGGGTTGAAACCATAGCCTATGATTGTGGCATAATAGGCTATGATCGTGGCAGAAACATGTGAGCCACTATGCCCCAGGCCACGATTGTGGCACTTGGGTTACACTCGTGATAGAAAGGGTTGGATGCTAGCCACGATCGTGGTAGGCATGACCACGATTGTGGCCTGCGTCAGGCAGACACGAAAATAGGTGAAAATGTCTAGTTTCAAAGAACTTTTCAGACCGTTTCAACCCTGAAAGAAACCTAAGACTACCAAGGTATTTTAAGAACATAAAGAACAAAAGAGAGGAGCTTTTGCATCTGCCATAATCCCGAACCTTAGAGAGCTTTATCGAGATATTGAGGAAGGTAACAAAGGAAGAGAGACGTGGAGACGAATCCTACACTAAATACTTCTCAAAACAGGAGGTTTCTCATCGTTGTTGCCTTTGTCATTCCCTTCCGAGTCTATTTCTGGTTTTATTTCATTCTTTATGATTATATAGAATTTGAGATAGTCATAGATGATAGATTCGTTGAATGTTGAGTACTTGTCTAAACTTATCTTTGGGAATTTTGTCTTTGATATTAATGAAATTTGATTTATTTTATTTTTATTGAATTATTTGTGACTAAATTTCTTCTCTTCATAATTCGGTAACAAACTGAGAGGGTGAACCGAGTGAAAATCATTAAATTGCACTAACGAGAGTTAGGTAGTTTAATAGATTAAGCATTGAGTCAAATCAGTAAAATTGTGTAACAAGAGATTGTGCATAGGTTTTCGGTAGGTAATTGGACAAATTCAGAGCTAATTTAGGTTTTGGTTAAATTGTGAATCGAGAGGTTACAATTCCCATAATCTAATTAGGGTTTATTAATTAGGGTTAAAGATTATAACTCGAGAGAGAGTAATCCACTCTAGTACCGTCTAGACCTAGTAATTCATTAATTTTATAATCAATTAGGTTTTCATTAAAGTCAAATTAAAATCCTCTTTCTCTCAATTGATAGTTCCTAGGTGGATTCTTGATTTGGTTGCGCAATTACTATCTTGTTTATAATTTCGAATTTAATTCTTGAAACTAATTACTTAAATAAATAATTTTCTGTCTTAATTTGTGTATTGTGAATTATTGCGAATTTGAGTTAAGCCTTAGGTTTTAGGATTAGATTAGTCCTCCTTGTGGGATCGACACCTTAGGTACTACACAAACGACCTATGCACTTATAGAGTTATCAAGTTTTATTATTAAAGCTTTTTCATATAGGAAACCTGCGATCACTATTCGTCAAAGAGAAAAACTTAATCAAGGGATATATTTTTTTCACTTTTGTTACTTATCGAAAATTAATCATCACTTTATTTTGTTTATAATGCTACTGTTGCTGTCTTACAATTGCTTAGTATGACCAATTTGGAAGTGGTGTTCTAAGATTGCAAAGGATTGCAATTTGAATTCTAAGTCAATGTATGAGTGCAATAGGGTGTGAAAGGGATTAGAGCTCATTTAAATTCATCCATTCCAATAAAATGAATAGATTGGATCATAGAAGATTGAATGTCTTGGTCTTTGTTTGATACAATTTAAAACTTCAGGAAATGTATGTTATTATCACTATTAAGTTAGATATAATTTCTTATAATTTTTAACTTTTAATAGAACAAGTAGTTCTATAGATCCATTTTATTATTTACTAAGAGTCTTAATAGAATAAGTAGTTCTGTAGATCCAATTTGTCATGATCATATTAATATTTGGCAAATTGGGTTCCTGAGGAACTGAATTTGATAGATCAAAACAACTTGGAAGATAATCTTGGATGAAAAAGTAATGACATATCATTTGGTGCAATGAATTTAAATGATGGTGAAGATGAGGCTTCTCTCAATGATTTTGTACCAAATGAGAATTGAGGTCAATGCAATTTGAGCGAATATTCCATTGAATGAAGTTCCAGGTTTTTATTTCTCCTCTTCTTTTAGTTTCACTTATATTTGATGTATATGTTAAATACTATATGTAATTAATTGTAAATATTTTTGTTTCAAATTTCACTTCTAGTGAGTTCTTCTGTACGAACTACATTATAATTGTTAGAGAGTCATAAATATTTATTTTCTTTTCATTTGATGTTTTAATGTAATTATTAATTATTATTTATTATATGATGAAATTGTAATATTTTAAATACTTTGTATTGTTTTTAATTTTATATTTGCATAATGATTAAATGATATTTTCCATATTAAATGGGGTTATTATTTATATGTGAATATGTGAAAAATAATATTAATAAAAATAAATAAATTAATTTTATTTTAAATTTCTATTATTATGATTTTTGAACACATGGTTGATCTAAAATTATAAATTATACAATATAATATATTGAAGGACTATTTTGCAATTTTAAAAAATTAAGGGACTATTTTATAAATTAAAAAATATCCAAAACAGTACCTAATAATGAACAATATCGGTATAATACTGTATCAAAAACAAATTTGGTACCGGTATTGGTACGGTATTCATAACATTGGGTACTATACCAAATCAATTACCATCTGCTAAAGCTTCCCAAGCTTATTGGCTTAGGCTAATGATGGTTGTTATAGTCTTCTTTAACTTGTTAGCTAAGATCTTGGAAATTTTCTTAGAGACCACATTGCAAGACATAAATTTTCTATAATCATTCAAGTTAGAGGGGTTAGGAATCTTAGGTACTAAGCACTTGTAGTTTTGTTTAGTTTAGTGACCATAGTTTTAATTTTAAAGAATTCCAAGACTGAGTTTGAGACTATAGTACTTGTTAACTCCTAAGTAATTTAGAAGAACCTTGTAGTATACCAATCTATACCGAACGCTTTGTTTGGGTGAAAGGAGAAAATGGTACTTTTGATTTCATCCAGTGTAACCTGATTTGTTATTTTAGTGAAGAGGTTAGTGGGAACGGAGTCATCAATGGAGTTTCTGAGTGACTTAGGTAAAGGTTCAACTTCCTTGCTTATCCCTAGTAACTTTCTGAATTGACCAGCTCCTTTAGTGTCTTTAGATTGTGTATTTCCTTTCCCTCAAAATTAAGTAAAGAAATAATTCTGCATCTATTTCTTTTTGCTAGAATGATATTGTAAAATAATCTAGGGTTTCTATCCCTATCCATCAACCATGAAATTTTGTATTTTTGCCTCAACTTGGAGCTATAAAGTTCTAAAACATTAAAAAAAAATTTCAAATCTACCAGTTCTTATTTCTTGATTGAAGGGTCAATTTTTAAGCAAGTGTAACTTGGCATCTATTAAGAGATTCAAAGTCCCCTTTTTGATGTTATTTCTTAGACATAAATTACAAAGACCTGTGATTTATCTAGTTTAACCGTAATTATAAATACTTGTACTATGTTTAACCTATGTATCTTTTGGTAGCCTTTTGGAGCTATTTTGGCTTAGTTTTTATATTTTTTTCCTTACCATTGAAGGAAGAGTTAGAGCAAGATTAAAGGAGCTAGTGACACCTACTCTACTTTTGAACTTTTTCTCTTCTCTATATTGATAATTATTTTTTATGTTTTGTTTTCATTATATTTAATGACTAGGAATCTGAGAATTATTAAAGGAGCAAGATTTTCATCAGGAAATACCTTAAAATTATTTCTTCCTTCTTTTCAATTACTGTTTTCATTATTTCAAGGATGGTTTTAGGCTAATATATTGTATATCTAAATTATATGACCTTAATGAATTTTTACATGCTTTGATTTCAATTTTTCAATAAAGTTTTTTTATGTTTGAGATTTATATGTGCTAATTTTAATACGATTATATACAAGTGATAGATTAAATTTGTTCAAATTTATATATAAATGTAGTTTAAGAGACCTATGTAGAGATTGACTTAGACATATATTTTAAGGAGTAAAAAAGGATCTTGTTTTTTTTGGAATTTAAAATTTCGTTAATGAGAATAAGGTTTAATGGTACAACAGTGGAGAGTGAAGTCTCCTACAAGCTAGTCAAAACAACAACATTTAAGCAGTGTAATGACAAGAAATAGCAACATTGCAGACAATTTAGGTAGCTATAATGAATTGACAACATTTCATAACAGGGGTAAAGCGACTCTCCATCCATTTAATGCATCTTCAAAATTTTACTCAATTAGGGTTGATGTCTCTGGAGTCTTTGATGTTTTGAGGGATACACTTAAGGATTGCCTAGAATCTAGGCATGTATAATCACTTTTAGTCCAAGTAAGAGGTGAGCCCTTTTTGATTCTTATGCAGATTTCCATTTTCGTTACTAATTTTTAACTTCTCGTTGGAAACTAGGGGCTTGGTTGTGGAGAGATTGCTCTGAACTTCTTCCTTTGTTGATATCGACAGGTGAGTCTTCTCCTTTTTTAATTTCTTACTTCATTTCCTTTTTGAATTGATTGTTGCTTTACATCTGCTGGAGTTGCTAAGAAAGTATGAATTATGAATGTATGTAACTTAATACATTTCCCTATTCTTGTTTGTTGACTAGGCCTAAATCTCCTAATGTACCATATGGTAAAGAAATTATTGGTGGGCTATGTTGAGTAAGACAACTCATAACAATAATTATGTCACCAATATTTAATTTAAAAGTAATTTATGAGGTACCGTATGGTACCAATTCTAATGGTTGGTTTATTTTCAATATAAAAACTAAAAAAAACTTATCGCCACCACTTTCTAATGTTTACGAAAAAAGAAAATGGAAAATGGACACTTTTATATTATGAGTTTTAACTTGAAAAAGCATTTCGAAATAATATTTCACATAAATAGAAATTATGCTCTACAAAATGTTACTTATTATTAGATTTTATGATGTATGAATAAATTTTTATGGCAATTACGTTCTATGAGCTTCTTTATTGTATAGGAATGTTTCAATTATGTTGTTACGAAAAGTTTAATTTTCATTAAAATTATTGACACTCATTGAGCTCGTTTAGCTCACCTTTATTTTTATTTAAATAAATCACCTTAGGTATGTGTACAAGTGCTACCATAGCTAGGATCCCACTGTAGAGTTAGTTGTATCATCGAGTAGGGTTGTGCTTATGTCATTTTTTCTATATATGTTTTTTCATGAAATTGGCTTAGTTACTTGTATATATGGTTTAAATTATTTTAGAAAGGGTTTAAACGTATGATCTTGTAACATTTTTGGGATTGTAAAATGTTAAGAATTATTTATTTGTGGTTGCTTATGATGTGGATCTAAGGTCCCACTCCAGAAGTTGAGATGATATATGAAATAATAGAAGTGTTTTAAAAAATTTCCCACTATTTTATGCACTTTTAACTTTTAAAGTATAAAAGGTTTTTAACAGTTGAATGGCTTAGCTTTGTGGGAACCCTTCAGTTGAGTTAGATATCGATTGAAGGGCTACCATGGGGTCATCGGAAGGGCTCCACTCTGGTTCCAGAGGGGGAACTCGGAGATGGGTCCTTTCGTTTTCTAACTTTTCTTTGATTTATGATGTAAATGTTTATTCCTTTTAAGAGTTTACCAATTTCAATTAAAAAAAAAAAGAATGCTATCAATCTTTTGTTAAGAACCTATTGATCTATTATTTTACCACAAGCATACAACATATCTATAGTTAACATAAGCAAGTATAAGTTGATCCCATAAGCAATATTGGTTAACTACCCACAAACTTAACAAGATAAATCAACCATTATAAATGATTGGATAAAAAATAAAACAAATAACAAATCCAAATATTATTGTAAAGCAGTGATTAAGATTATATCAATCTATGAATTAACTAGATGTAGTCTACGTTTCCTTAAGACTTTACAATATTCAATTTGACCTTTGATTAATGAATTATTCTAACTTCTTGAGCTCATAAGAGTTCTCGACTTAGACTATATTCTCTTTCGAGAAAATAATCCATATTCAATTATTAATCAATAGAAATCCATTTTGAATATAGACAATCTAAAAATACTTGATTTTAATTTATGAACTTTGTTGACAAGTTTTACCCTAACCTAAGAAGATCTTGTGACTTTCTCTCGAGTGGCTTATGTTTAGCCATCTTTATTCACACTGTTAGGTAAACATACATCTCATCTATCGAATCTTGATGTATTAATCAAATTATAAATTATTTATTTTTTGCTCCTTTAATTCGATCAAAATATATCATAGGCTAATTTATTCATACCTAAATCTATGTCCCTATTAGTTAATAATCACATCAAGAATATCAATATGAAAATTATAAAGAAAACAAGTTCTTGAATCTTAGAATCTTCAAAGAGTTGTTAAATTCTTCCTTTATATTTAAAGAATGGTGAATTCTTAATCAAGAATAATGCAAAATAGTTTTAGAGTGACTTTAGGATGTTTCATAGCTAAATAATCTTCTTTTTTTGGCCTCTTCTTTTCTTTACAATTTAAAAACCTAATTATGCACTCGATGAATTCTCTCAAAAATAATAATGTCAACACAGGTGCATATACAATTTTGTAGTGTATCGTTTTCTTCATCCAAAGGGACAACGTGGGGCGAATGGGGTTTACTATAGAAATAGAGGCAACCATATTTTGACATGGCCCTTAAATAAAAATAGTTCATCCTATATGAGGAATGCTAATAAATAAAAGTAATGATTTAATAGTTTATTTTATAACAGTAATAAATATTTTATATAGTTTGTGCTTTCTTTTCAACTGTAGTCTTAATTACAAATTTTGTTCCCTTTTTTTATCATCAAGATTTATTAAGCTTCCTTTTAAATGCAGACCCATTTGATATTGATAAGTATATGGCAACATGGTCTATAAGTTTAGTTTAAGAAAAAATTTTGTTTTTATTTTCACAAATTTATTTAGTTCTTTTTACATAGCAAAACCCCATTTATTCGCCTGCATATGATCTTTTCCATAATTCTAAATAAGATAACAAGATTTCCTCCTAAGCTGAAGAGACTAGGGGAACTTGATTTGTTATAGAAATCACTGCATTATATTCACCAGTAGTGACTTTTTCGCTAATTAGTTTCCAGAAGCTTTTCCCTTTATTCTGTGGAGTTTTCTATTAATATGACATTAATATTTTAGTCTTGATCAAGCTTTGTTATTCATTTAATCTTTTTAGGCTTAAGGTATCTAATAGCTTTTACTTACATAAAACTTAATATAAATCCTAGCATAGCCAATGCAATTAGAAGAATATGTGTTTTCATAAATTTAAAATACTTTACAATGAAAGTGGCTAGATAACTATACTAATCGTGGATCAATAATAGAAGGGAATCTTTTAAAAGTGAACCCAAATTGGACCTAATTTCATTTCAACTTTATCCAAGGTCATACAAGGTTTCCATTACCTTAAAAGAATTAATTTAACATTCATAAACTAGGGCCTTTGCTACAAAATTTTAGTAACATTGGTCTAATTATTGAATATGAGCATAAAATAAGTTTTATTCATGGATAAGTAGCTTCTCCAAGTCAATTTTGGACCATCTAAAATTACTCAAGGCTTTCATTTGAGGGTAGGATGGTATTTTATCAAAAAGTAGCAAAATAGGATGTTAGACCTTTTTTTGTCACTAGTTTAGAGCTTTGAGTGGTGGGGAAGCCACTAGGGGATCTCCTTCATTAAGAGAGATGAATTTCATCTTAGTTTAAGTTTAATAATGTTGGAGTTATGTAAATATAGTGCCCTAGAAAGCAAGTGTATTTAATTATAACTTAATTTTCTTCCAGTTACAGTTTTGTAATGAAAATATTTATTATTAATAAAAATAAAAGAGTGGTTTTTATGAGCATTATATATCTAGTCCTAAGGTACCGAGATTCTTTTGTAAGTAATATACATATACATATACATATACATATACATATACATATACATATACATAGAGATGTATAGGAAACATGTATGTTATAAGAATCTAAAATAATGGATTCATAGTTGAATAATCAAGTTGGTTGCTTGATTATGGCTTAGATTGTAGTGTTACGATTTATCTCCATGTAAGTAAAGTAGTTTATTTCGAGGGAATGATGAGTTTCATATCATAATAGTAGTTGACTATTGATAATGGCACTATTAAATGAATATGGAATCAAGTATGTTCTAAGAATAAAGTGGGTCGTTACTTTAATCTTAAAACATACAATTTGAACATTTGTTTATTATGGACTACAATCTTGATGGGTGTTGAACTCATATGTGTTTTATTATAATTCTTGATATGTTCGGAATGGATTTTTACAGAGTATTAATCCAGTGTTTGCATGTTGGAATTATTAATTGAAACATGTATCAGGGAACATTCACTCAAATA